>JAQGAW010000072.1:0-47437 GCA_034698025.1 Phthiracarus crinitus
AATTTTGAATATCAAAATTAAAAGTAAATCAAAATAAAAAATTATTTAAAAACTAAAATCAAAATCATATCAAATTGAAAAAATTTTCTGAAACCAAAATCAAAATTAAATCAAAATTAAAATATATTGAAAACTAAAATCAAAATTAAAACTAAATCAAATTAAAAATCTCGAAATAGAAACAACACTACTAAAAATGGACAAAAAATGTGTTTAAAATTAAAGTTTTTGCGGAAAACAAGAATGTTTATACTATTTCGGGTAATTATTAGTGGTAATCATATATTCACTTATATAATACTGGTGACACGCGTCTATTTGCTTTAGTGAGTGTCCGACAACAACAAGTTTTGACGAAAGTTAAAACACAAGTGCATCAAAATTCTCAAAACACTTACGAAAGTATTCAGCAATACATTGTAATATTATCACAATTTTATAATTTTAAATGTGATGTCACATGTAATTTGTATATCGAATGAATGCGCGATAAAAAATTTTACATAATGCTATACAAGACACAGCTTTATAAAATGATATTAAATCTATTATTCATATGTGTTTGTGGTGTTTTAAAGGTCGTGGATATTTATGCGTTTTTTGCTCATCAAAGAACTAAATATACAGTTCGAAAAAATACAACACAATGAGATTTTTTTAGTTGAAACAAAAGTTTAATACTTATATTTAAACAACTAATTGTAAAATATTTTTTTTATTTTGCCAAAAGATTTGTTATAGAAATCAATAAAACATTTGAACTTAAACTTTGTGTTTTGTTTGGTTGAGTAAAACAGTGAAATGAAATAATGGACACAATTAGTATGCGTAACACCCATTCAATTATGAGGATAACTGTGTTTGAAATGAGAATTATAGTTTTATTTTTACCATCACTTATTAATATGTAATACGAAAGTTTTTCATTTACGGCCAGTTTAGGTCAATATTATTTATTACCGCATTAACGCTTTTTATAGCCAGACATTGCTTTAAATAATAATTTGATATCTTTCTAATAAACTATGCATTTTGTTATTTGTGTTTTTGGCATTTTTAGAATATTTACAAATGATATCGTGTCTAAAATATTAATAGATATAATTATCGATTTGATATCATTTTTGTAAATTTATCTTAACAAAAATCTATTTAACTATTTCAGAATCAATACTTTTTCGATTATCCGAACTTTTACTTAGTGGTCATAATTAGCGAAAAGTATTTATTTTTGATGATTGAATTAAATGAATACCGGAATACTGAACACTCTTATTATATCTATAAATCTAATTTTAATCAGTGTTTGATAAGTTTGAATTTCTAAATAAGTATGCAAATTATCAAAGATAATGTATAAGATTTTACATACAAATAAATTCTATAAACCGAGCAATAATTTTAAAGTGACTTACAAATTTCAATGACTATTCTTGAAAAATTGTACAGTACTTTAAGTAAATTGTTTGAGTAGATTATTTAAAAACTTTTCAATAATTTATTTTCATCACTTTTAAATACCGACGAATACTAAACTAACGAAAAATTATAACTCCGTAAAACTAAAACGTTTATTGGAAATATATTTAATTGCTTTAAGTGCTATCGTAAACTCGAAACTTTGCTTTTATTTATTTGACAGCGCTCTACTAGAATACGTATAGTTTTAATAGAGATACGTAATCAACTCGCAAACTTTGTCGCATATAATTCTCATTTAGTTAGTTGTTTGTGGAAATCAATGCACTAAAACTGGTCGTATATATTGTTTAATGGGTTTTCGGTATTTTCAAATTGAAAATCAATTCGATGCGTATTTTATTCAATTCCATTTAAACTGGTCATAATATTTGAATTTATAGTTTTTGTAATTTTCTTCCTAATAATAGCAAATTCATAAATTAAAAATCAGAAAAATAAAACTTTCGAAATTTTGTAACAAAAATAAGAATAAACCCAATGGTTTTTCGCAACGAAATGATAAATAAATGACTAGAAAAATAGCCATTTATTGTATTCAATACTGTGGCCATAAAAAAGTAAAAAAACACATTAAAATAGTTATTTTGAATGTTGACTGTTATTGCAAAATAAGTATTACTTCTTGTTTTTTATGTGCCTCTCTCTTATTTTGCTCAGTACTCCACAAACAAAATAGATGCGTAAAAAATAGACGTTTTAGGGGGGAAAAGCTGCGTTTAAGTGTTTCGGTCGTTAAACAATAAAATATACAAACCGTTATGTAAAGTTATGGCTAGAAAACTGTAGCGGCAGTACGGCTCGGAAATCCAGAAAAACTGAAATACGATACTCGAGATTTTCTGGAGCCTGAAACGGAGGAAACTTTCCTCTCGAGTGTTGTAAAAGCTTAAAAATTGTCATATAATAGCTTTTTCAATAAATATATATCACATTATCTATTCGAGAAAGTATATGGTCATGTAGTATGCGTTATGTGCCACTATTACTACCACTACCGCTGTGTTTGATTGTTTGTCTGAATTATGCGTTCAGTTTTCTATCATAGTTCTAAAGTAATGCCGGTTTAAGAACCAGTAGTGTTTTGACAAATGAAAATATGGCCGGGTTTTGTCAGAAGTGGGGCTTAAAGCGTGATTAAGACTAAAATCAACACTTATATTCTTTATTACAATATATGCATTTTCGCTGTATTAAAGAAAATATTATTTTTGGCCAAAAATTAGTATTGTTATCGAAAATTTTGATATGTTTCTAAAGGGAGACAAAAAGCGGAAATTGCTTTTAAAAGGAAAATATTACATATTTTAAAGTCTATATGTGTTCAAATAACGTTTAATTTTTTTAACGGTAAAGATTTTAAACAATAATAGGCAACAATAAAAAACAAAATTTGACGAATAAATATTTGTCAAGTTTTCTAATAGATTTAAACTTTAAAGTACAAAAACTAATAGAGCGACAAAAGTGTTGTCTTTAATAAGCGAATAAAAAAATTTGTATTAACATTCTTAAATAATGGAGCATTTGAGGCATCGAATTCCGATATCAATTACGCATCAATTTAGTGATAAATATATATATCAACCGCCAAACAGTTTACGATCAATATTCCAATAAAACACAGAAATTCTTTTGCTATTATAAAATTCTTTTTCGAGACACGTTTTATACTCGAGTTAATGGCAAAGAAATTCTTAATTCAATAATAATTAAAAACCGTTGATAAGAGTTGATTAATCGTTTCGAGAAAATATCATAACTAGAAAGAAATTTATGCTATCTGAGCACTTTATTACGTATTACTATTAAGGCTTCCCTAAGAGTGGCGTAAATTCTTTTGCAAAAAAGGTCACCAAACAAATCAATAATAATATACTTTATACGTATACTGTAGATAAATTATACGAACTATACTAAAATCTAATATGCTCTTAACTCGTTAGGAGTACGCAGTGATAACTCTTATTACAGTGACCTCAATAAGATTTTTTAAAATTACAGACAATTCATCCAAATAATCATCGTAACAATTTTTTATTCATTGATTTTTTTGTTCTAAAATTGTGCTTTAAATTCGTATAATGCATACTATTATTAATAAATATGATTATTTAAGCGATATTTATTCTCAACAACAAGAAAACACAAGAGAGAACTCTGTAAAACCATCATAATTCGCTTCCACTCAATAACTTGCTTGTGATTATTTCCTTCGCCAGATTTTCTTAACGAATTAGAGTACTGTGCTGTACATCCTGAATGTTCAGTGGCGAAGCTCTGACCCTAGCATTAAGTACCGAACCTTATCTCCTTTATTTGAAAGTTTTAAAATCATTATTATTATAGTTTAGTTTATCAATTTTCGTTTAAAATAATTAACGAATTTTGCATTATCTCATGTTAAGCCAATGATTTCAAGTAATGATTTGTGTGCGTTCAATGTGTAGTTAATTCGAATTGAAACATGTTTCGCGTGAATCTTCACAAATTAAGCAAATAATTGTCAAGAAACCTGTATATAAATATTAAAGACAATATAAAAAGAAGTGTATGACATATATTCCAATCATTATTTTGTACGATATCTAAACTTATTTGCATATAGAGTTTATTATACCAATAATCAGCTCTCATTTATCTATATTTTTATTCTTTGTTTTCTTTGTGATTAAAAATTTGGAAATAATAGTTTCGAAATCCATTTATAATAAGTAATTAATTTTGACACTAAAAAATAAATTTCTTTTTTTCTATCATTTAAAACATGAGACAAAAAAAATAAATTATTAGTTTTTTTTTATTGATTCTCGAATTATAACAGTTATCTTAAGGGTAAAGTAATAACAGTATATATACTATAATTCGACAAAAGCTCTAATATTTAGTTGCTATCATGAGAAAAAAATTCACTTCACAACTAGACAGTTATATATTTTATTTTCTCGTACCCGATATATATAATATTTTTATTCTCAACAACTGACAAATTATTGCGTTGGAAATAAGAAGATTACAACTGAATTACTCTGTCTGTCAAAACAATAATAGCTTAAAAGATAGTTTATAATCATTAAGACTGAAGTTAGCAGCGAATGAGAGGAGGGAGAGGGGGAGAGAGAGAGAGAATTATAAGACAACACATAAGACACATCAAAAAATTAATGAAAAAATGTTGATGCATAGCGAACCGAAATTATCACTATATATGAAGTAATAGGCTAATGCCAGGATATATTTCTTAAATAGAAGTCTTATTTATAATACTATTTAACTAATATTCAAGTTTTGTATAATGAGTAGAGTTTTATTTTCGTTAATCTTCTTACTCTTAAAGAGATAGAATAAATGAATATACCAGAGAAAAAGAGAGTAAAGCCTTTTAATGATATCCAAGACAGACAGACAGACAGACAGACTTATCCAACTCTAGCGTAATATATCCTAACATTTTTGTTTCGCTTTAATTATGATTGATTAGTGAGCGAATCTTAATTAATGACAGTTAACTCTTCTATCTTTTTTGCAGCCATTAATTACATTGAAGATAAGAAAATTTTTAGTAACCCTTTTTTGCTTTGACGCGTTAAACTCTAAATCGAAAATTTCAGTATTTTTTTGTTGTTGGTGTGTGCGTTAAAAAATAATTATTATTTAATAATTGGTATATATGTTAACGTTAGCGTTGCACAAAAAAAAAACTTTTTAGTCTAATGTTGTAATTAACATTTTTTTCGGTAGTAGTAGTTGCGAACTTAATTTAGTGCTTAATGTTGTTAATCATTTTTTCGTTTGCGTCGTAACAGATGAAGAAGAAAAATTTTAGATTCATTACTGGAAAGTTTTTGAGCAACTTTTTTGTTTTGTTCTTATTTTTGGCATTTTTTGTTTTTTTGGTGTTTCGTCGCTCACAAACACGACAAGAAACGCGAAAAAATAAAGAAAATTTTATTGTACTTTATATCGCGTTTGTTATTTTATTTTTCTGTGTTGTGTGCAACTAACAAATCCATGAGTGTGTATGTGTTTGTGACCAAAATTGTTCACGATTTGACTGAAAATCTTGAATATTCTAAATTTGTTATACAGTATTAACATCAAACTCGTTATACTATATTATACACGTATTGCATGTAAATTTCTTCTCTCTATATATACAGAATACCGTATAAGCTTATACAGTGATTCTTTCATTCGCATTGAGTTAACTTTTTGATCAAAAGTAAAAATATCATTTGCCTGAATCTTCATTAGAAACGCGTGACACGAATATCAAGCATAAGAATAAGAGAGCGAACTCACTATTGAATAACTCGCTATTAATAAATACTATAACAATGAGAACAGAAGACTGGCGTAATCAGAAAATGATATCTAAAAAAGAATATTCTCTATTCAAAATCAATATATGATTTGATTTTTTTATCTGTTCTATTATTTGTTTGCAGACAAAACATTTCTAACGAACCTCAGATTTTTATTATTCGTCTCTCTCTCTCTCTCTCTCTCTCTCCCTCTCCCTCTCCCTCTCTCTCTCTCTCCTTTTTTGGTGTATCACTGATTGCATTCTAACATAATCAGTGAATATGTTTATACAGTTAGAGTTTCTATTATTCTGCGCTCTGATTGACTGATTCCAGATTTTCGGATTATCATAGAGTATTGAAATATATGTATTGGAAAAAAAAACGATAATCAAATCTTTTTTCCTACTGATTATTATCGTTAAAGTTCTAAGTTTTGATTAAATTGTCATTTAAATATTTTAATAAATGACATCACTATGAAAGAAAACTTAATTTTATAAATATATTGTCAGATTATGTTGTTATCAATTTTTAATATTTTGTTATCTTATTATTGAATTATTAATATAAACATAATAGTTTCAAATATTTTAGTTTTCTCGACAAGAGTACCACATACCATGAGTATGAGTTTATATTTTAATTTTACAGATATTTTACACTCTCGTCGCTTTAATCCCAATTTGCAATGTATTCGAACATCAATTTCTAAAACATTTTAACACGTGTTACAAACAAATTTTTACATTTAATTTTGATTCCTTATTCTCTCTCTCCCTCTCCTCAAACCCCACTATACTTTGTATGGCGCTTTCACTGGAAATACATTTCATTTGCGAATAACTTTTCAAATGGATTAACGTATGATAATCAGAAATACTTGTGCAGAGCAGCTGTGCTTTAGTGGGATATTATGCAAGAGATTATACATAACAATAGGTATTATTGCAAAACTGTTACTGAAAAGCAAAATACATTAATTTTTGCTGCAAAATAAATATCTTAAATTTTAGCTATTTTGACGCCAAATTATTTATTCCCAAAGAAGTTTATTTTGCATACTTTTCTTTCCAATTATATGCAAATAAGCGATATTTTTAATATTTGAAAAATCGATCAAAAAACTGTTTAAAAGTTTATCTTTTCAAAAATTTAAAAATAACTTTAGTATATTAGGGTAAAAGATAAAAAAGGAAACGAGAGTGGAAAAGAATGGAGAGGATAGGGGAGGGGAGGGGAGGGGAGGGGAGAGAAGTCAGAAAATTAAACAAAAAACCGAAATGTACAATACGATTAAAAAAAAGAATTGGACTAAAACCGATAAATATTATTTATTATTATATAATATAAAGAAATGTTTTTTCTTGTATGTCTAAAAGCAATTATTCAATTAAATCGTTTATTTCTTAATTTTTGTACAAAAAGAAACAATGAGACCACAATTTCATCATTTCTGAAATCAATGCGTGCGAATGTTTGAATTCGCGTGTGCCTCACGATTCAGTGCGAAACTTAATGAGAAAATTAATTAAAACAAGAAGAAAACTGTTTGTTAACTTTGCTAATGTTAACTGTTATTAAAATCATCTTAAAAGCAAATGCGTAATAATAAATACGTAATAAGTCATTGCAGTGGAATGAATAAATTTATTTGCCTTTGAATAATATTTTTAATATTAAGAAACTCTAGGCTTTCTTAATGTTTTGACATTAAAAAACTCTGTGCGCTTTTTCCGCTTGAGTGACAAATATAAAAAAATTTTCGATTAAAGGGTTGACTCACAAATCTCTTTATTATTAATAAAACATTTTCTTATTTACTCATAAACGCTAATAACAGTTTAATTAATAAAAATAGCTAAACGGAAAAAACTACACTTAATTAAAAAAAGATTTTAATGCATTGAATTATCAAAAACGAGTGCACAAATCCTAGAGACAGCGAAGTCTGTGAGCTGTGAGCTAAAAACTAAAAAATTTAACAGCAAAATAATTCGCCACTGCGTTTCACAAAACAAGTATTCTATCGATCGTTTTCGGAATAATCCTCAACTTTCGCGAACCAAACTGTAAAATCTTGTATTTCTAGACGAGAGACCTATTATTATCATTTGTACCGAAAGAATAAAAATAAAATAAAAATCTAGAGCGAAGCAGTGAGTGAGCAGATAGTGATGGAGAGAAAGAGAGAGAATGAGTGTAAAAGAAGAAATATATGTGATTTAAAAACTTACTCGAGATAATTGTCAAAAGGGGAGAGTTTGGCACAAACACACAACTAGTGAAGTCCATATAAAGTAAAGAATAAAGGAAAATAAAATGTTAAAAATGACCGAAAAAGGCAATAATTTTGTTTGTGCACAACAGACACACACTCGCATAAAACGGTTAGAATCACGCTTTACAGCATAAGTAAAAAAAACTAGAGCTCATATTATTGCTGCCAATAAACTCAAATTTCCTGTGACTCTTGGATTTTGAGCCGTTTAGCGAACGAATTTGATGGTCTCTTTGATTACAACTGGCATTTGCGGAAAATTGGCTTCACATTCATATATATAACTAACTATAAACACTAGTGATATCAACTGTGGCACTATTTTTGAAGTGCGCTTACGTTATACCAGGCATCGATTGAATTCATACTGTGGACAGAATACCGGCTAATATCGTCTACAAATTATGTGCACAAAAGTTTTTTCTTCCCATTTGATCGCATCACAAATAATGTTATCGACATTTCTGATATCAATGCCATTATTTTTTTGTTTTTGAGATAGTTTTTTACGAATTACGAGAAAAGAGAAAAATTATTTGAAAACAAAAAAATTATTTTTTTAGATCAGTAAATTATTTTGATTTACATACTTTTATCACATTCTCTTTATATTTTTAATTTTTGCGCATAAACTTTTACGCTAAGATTATCATAGAAACACGCAATCGTTCAGATATGCGAACAAACTCTGGGAAAACGAAAAATAAGGAAAAAACGAGTGGACAAAACTATTTTATCTTATATTGAAAAACTTTTTTTTGATTTTATTTTATTGCGAAATAAAAGTTGTGATAAGAGAGTACAAAGAATGTGTATTTTGAACACAAAAGAATAGAGAGAAAAGAAAGAAGAAATGTTAGGATTTTCTGAGGTTCTCTCCCTCTATCTATGTGTGACAGAATAGAAAAGCTAAGTTTTGGCGATTTATACCGAATATATTCTGTATCGCAGCCATCGGTCACTGAAATGCAGCCAAAACTCTGTAAGTGAGAGTAATAAGACTTTGATGTGTAATTCACACACTGGAGTGAAAATAAATACCAATATCTTCTTCGTGATTGTTATACTAAACAGCAAACATTAAACTATAAGAAAAACTTTTGCTCTCATTCTCTCTCCCATTCTCTCTTTAATTCAGTGGAAAACGAAAACTTCTTCTATTACTGTGTTTTATAAAAATTGCGTAAAAAGAAGTAATGTTTTTCAATAAACTTTAAATGCGATACAAAATTGCTTTATAAAGAAATAAAAAGAAGAAAACGAAATTTTCTTTCTGATTGAACACTGCGAATGGAGAGAGAGAGAGAGAGAGAGAGAGAGAGAGAGAGAGAATCATTGTTAGATTTTTATTACCCTTTTCTTGTTCGACAGTTATTTTAAAAATATTAAGAAATAGATTATAAATAAATTACAACTTTATTGTCTAGAAATTCAGTGCACGGTTATATGAGAATAGAAATATTATATAGATTTCTGGACTTTTATATTACAGTAATTAAAACTAAAGTTATAGTGAATTAACATGAAAGTATAATACTGTATATTAAATAATTTATCAATTATATGCTAAAATTTTATTTTATTATCAATATTGCTAATAATATTCCATACAAGTTCAATAATTATCCAAATATTCCAAAAACAAACCCATAAATTTTTCCCTCGAAGTTTAATAAAAAACAAAACTTTCCGTCTTTTTATAATGCGCTCATGAAATATTTATGAGAATTTTATTATATCACCAGTAATAATATTTATAATATAATAATAATAATAATAATAATAATGCTAAATTATTATTTTCATTATTAGCTTTTCTCGCGTATACTTTTTTTGTGCAGTATTTATAGAGCGCGTCATATAAAAATTTAAATATAAAATATAACTTTATAGTAATATTAAGAAATGTGTTGCACTCAGATAAGGAGAGCGAAACACATTAATTGCATAATATTTCATTTAGAGATTTACTATCCTCTTTGGTTCAAGTCGTCTCTTCTCCTCCTCTCGCTTTTACTCTCTAAATTAAAACTAACAGTGAATTTTTAACAAGTTTATTATTGAAACACATCACAACACACTATGTAACGTTAATTGTTATAAAAAATATTATCTACAATTAATTTAAAAAATTAGGCTAATTTTTTAAATTTTTTTATTGAGAATTTTCTAAACATTATATAACGATTTATCCCTCATTTTGAAATAAAAATCTACTTTAATTTTATCAATTAAAAATTTATACTAAAACAAGAACGAGCATTCATATCTTGCTCTTATACTCCCAGAATCTGTTTAAATTAAACTGATTAAATGTCTGAAAAATATTTGATACAATGTATTTTGTTTGTATTGATCCCAGCTTTCATCCCTCCATTATTGACATGAGGCACACGCCGTATCATTCTATTCACCACATTCTTGTACAGTATATTATTTAATTGTATTATTTTAACATCAAAGCGAATAGTCGTATAAAAATGTTATAAAATTTTGTGCGTTTCTTTCTATCATAAAGTACTAACCATATTATTCATACCACACGGCAATCAATAAGATTAGAACCGATATATGCAACACAGTTTTACGACAGACAAAAATGGACCGTTTAATGTGTTATACGACTGAAACACGAAAACTAACGCATAATTTATAGCCGAAAACTTAGCATATATCCAAATGGTATTATGGCTTTTGCATTAACTCCGAACCATAATAAGAGGCTCTATGCTAACTTTTTGCGGAATAATGCCGTAATATGACATAATAAATAAAAACAAACCAGAATAGCAGAAACGCTATAAAATATATACGCGCTTATATATAAAATACACTGCGGATATCAATAATCCCGTGTTCTGTTAATTAAGTTTGACAAACAAATCCTGGAAAAGTTAATTTTATTAGTATAATAACGGGAAAAATTGCTGGCACGCTATGTTGAACCGCAGTGCTCTTAATTTATCATTTTTATTCGGTGTGTCGCATAAACAAATATAACTTACATGGATATACGTTAATGTATGACTTATGATAAATGTGTAAGTGTTTTGCTTGCGTTACGCTATAACAAAGTTGCAGCCAAAATAAATTTGGTTTTAACTTATAATTAACTTTTCTCGAGAAAGATTTAAATCTAAACTCGTTTATGCCTTAAAAATGTTTTTTACATTAAGATTTATATATGAAGCATAGATAGATGTGAATTCTACTTTTCAGTGCTCGCGAGCTCTTAAGCTATACTTAAAGTAACCGTAATTTAATATCAGAATTTCTATGGATAAGGGTCTCTATTAAATTTATAGCATGAATCGGGTTCAATCGGGTTCGGGTGTCTTATTTCATATTAAAATTCATTTCATCACAAATTCCTGTACTTTTATTCTGTGAGTAAACATTCTAAGATTTACAATGTTGTCCAAGTTTACAGTGTATTTAACATATAAAGTACAGGACAATGTAATTCACATCTTTCTATTCTTCGTATATTTGATATATATTATTATTTTAATAAAAATGATAGAATTTGCTATTTTTATTTCAAAACTTAGAAGCAAACAAATGTTTATGAGTACAAATTATACAATATGGAGCCGTTATGTTTTTTGTGCTATTTTGGCTATTTATTGTTATTTTGAATGAAACAGATTAATTTCTTGATAAAATCTGAAGAATTTTGTTACCCCTCACACAAAATTATTTTCCATTACATCAAATATTGAAAATTTTTAAACTGATTTTTACAAATAACATAAGTTGAGTCTATTGCCCACCAAAGCAAGAAAAATCGGATGCCTCGTAGAAACTCTAATTTATAGCACTATTTTTTTTATATAAATAATATTATTTTGAGTTTTTACTTATATAGAACGTTCAAGTAATTTAAGTTTATTAATGAATACAAATTTTAATTAGTAGAAAACTTTCTGGAAAAATTAAAAAGAATCTAAAAAATAAAATTAAAAACAACAAAATGTGTTTTGGCATTATTTTAATATTGCACTCATAGATACATGAAAATACATTTTCTGTATATATACGCGTATAAACTATAATTATTGCACTAAAGGATAGAGCATTTGGTGCGAAAAATATTGATTAAAAATATTTCTAAAACACAAAAGATTATAATCAGTTTGTGACTTGTTTTGCGTTATGAAACATTTGATGCGTTATTATAATGCATTACATTAAATACATTGACATCGCAGATAATGTTTCACCAACACTAAACTTTAACTTTTGACGCGTTTAAGACAGTTTTCGATTTCTTGTTATGTAATTTTGGGCTTTAATTATAACGGAAAAAGTAAAAACTGTAATGAGTATTATTACAGTAAAAATGAATATAATAATATAGCAATAGTCAAATACAAAGAGTAAAGCAACTCATACAAAAAATATTTAAAAATCATGGGATAAATTGTTGAAATGGAGATAAATATTTATAATTTTGAATCTCTCTCTCTCTCTCTCTCTCTCTCTCTCTCTCTCTCTCTCTCGCATCGCGCATAAAAAAAGAAATAAAAATGATGTTAGGTATAAATTCTTCAATTATGCTTTATATATATGTACTCATTTATTTACTTTACTCATAATCATAAAAACTGATATGAAAATACAAATATGTTATAATATATAAACTTAAACTCATAACATTAACATTTAATGCAAAAAATAACGCTTTAAAAATATAAAAAAGAAGTTTTTCGATTTTATTCTGTTGAATTTATTCCTTAAAAATTTAACTGACAATAAAAGCCTAGCGTGTAATATTGTGTTATTCCTTTTTTCGGTTACACTTTAAAATGCAAAATATGCTCTTAATATCTATCAATCATAATTTTATACAACGCTAAATAACAGATATTGGGGCAAAGATTTTTACGTACGCGTATATGCGGTGAATATTACCCATCATTCTCTTATACTCCATTAAAAAAATTGTGTGCATGCTTTAAAAATGTCAACTTTTATATTAAAATGGCGCAAAAAATAAGAAATTCAATTTTTTATAGTTTTCGTTGTATATTTTGCAGACAGATATATTATAGTTATACTTTATCTGCTTTACAGTCATATGCGATAAAGATATGTAAATTGCATTGTTTAGGTGTGTCGCAAATTTAAAATTATACTGTACTGTCTGGACTCGAAATGGAAATATAATACTGTATAAAAGTTTTCGTTAAATTTTAACAAATAAAACTTAGACGACTAAAAATATGAGTCGAATGCATAAATAAGTTTTATCATTTATTTTTAATTTGTATAAAAGATATACCATTTGATATTTTTTTATTAACGCAGTAAATTAAATTTTTATGTTATATAAAAGAAAACCTATTATTAAATTCTAGTAATTTTAATTTTTTATTATAGTAATATCATATTTAGAAAATTTATATTTTTAGCAAATGTTAATCTACACACAAATCTTTTCTTTTCTTCACAAACTAATCAATTTTTTGTGACAAAATTCAATCTTTTATTTATAAAAAAATACAAATTTATCGGTTCAACCGATACTTCAATTAAGGCGTGTTCTGGAACACTAATTTTTTTAATTACATAAATAAAAATTGAATTAAAATCTTTTTTGCGTTAACAGTCAGTATAGATTTGTTTTCATTCACTGAATATGATGACAATTTTTATTTTGTTGTTTTCGTTGATGTTATTCAACAGTTGACAGAATATAGCAACAGTGAAGAATGCATAATATCAACACATTTAATTATATATTAAAGAATTATATTTTAAAGTTTTTCTATTTATAATCAAAAGAAAATATAAATAACTAACCATACATGTAATAACTTATATGCATTTTACTGTTTTAATCAAGTTTTCCCATAAAATTTATATCCGTTTTAAATGCAAGAAAGTGTTGGATTTTAATATAAATAATAACAACAAAATGTACTTTTATTCGATTAAAATTTGTTTTGACTTTAATTTTAATCAAATTTATTCAGTAGTTTATTTTGTGTCAGAAAATATTACGATTTTTGAAAAATTCCAGGTCCTTTTAGTAATCTATGAGGAGTTTATCTAAGCTTTGTCAGCACTTATGCGGTTATTCATTCTATCGATAATTTTCAATGGCGGTATTATTCAAACACATTTGCATACTGCGAATCATCAATTTTGTAAAAACGATTAAAATATTTAAGTGCTTAATCAATGCCGTTTTAGATCATTTGTTTATTTTAATGAGAAATCCAGAAGAAAATTGTTTAATCAAACTCAGTATAACTGTGATACAGATTTATCGATGTTTATTTGTCTGTCAGACTGTGGGCAAATATGTGTCCGCATATCCGTGTGCAACACATTATTAATTTTACGGAAATAGCTTCCAATATTGTCACAAGAATTTCGGTTTTAATGAGTAAATATATTTTAAAAATAAGTTTTAATAATATTCTTATAATAATCAGATTAGTGAGACAAAAATAACACCAAATTTGAGTTCCATTTGCATTGCATTTTTGTATTAATGTATCAAAATGTTTAGCAAATTTTTAACTCGGAAATATGCATGCTTATAATAAAATTAGTTCATAATAAATATATTTAAATATAGTATATTATATAATTTTTATTAAGAATTAATTTGAAAAATGGTAATTCTTGTTCTGTATTTAAACAAATGTTAACCGAATTGCAAAAGGATTTTTTTATGACCAAAATTAGTTCCATTATTTATATTCATTATTAACATGAAATTAAGTTAATAATTGAGATTTACATCTAATATTTGTGATTTATATCGAGTTATTGATAAATGGTTGAAATTTATCAAATTCAGTAGAAATTTTGAAAGTTAGGACTCAATGATATGTATTTTGATTCACAGACGAGTTTTAAATCAAAACTGTTTGAGTTTAATATTTTTAACTATAATGTTCGTAACAAATCCCAAAACACCAGTAATACGTAAAATCATTGTAGACATACACAGTAAAGAGCGTGGGCTAAAATTATATCGCAATCAATATATTTATACACGTATACACGATGATACATGTGTGCTTCAGCCTCAGGGCTATGTATCAGTGACACTAACTAAGCAATGAGATATGTGTTTGAAAATTTTTCAATATAAAATTATTAGATCATTGAATAATAATAATAATAATAATGATTATAATGCTTATATTTTTATCTTAAGAGTTTACTAATATGTGAAAACTTTCTCAATTTCATTCACAATGAAACATAAATATTTGCAACATTAAAACTTCCTAAAAATCTTTTAAAATAATGAATTATATAAAATACGACAATGCTTTTAATTAACTTTCGCTAATCAGCAAAATGTCAAACGCTATGCTATGCATCTGTTCAGTGGACATAACACTAAATTACATTTACGATATTTGCTTTAATTACATTTATTATTCGCATTTATTACTGACAAAAATCTTATTTCTTGAATTTTATTCATAATCATTATTATTGTCTCAATTTTATGGCCTTCTCTTAAATCCTATGACCTAACGTAAGCCTTAAGCCCGAGCAAACCACAAAACTTGAGCTTAAAGCGCAGCCGCAGCCCGGAGTGAAGCAGAGCTGAGATCGCGCTTACGCTATATTCGCTATTAGTTGTATTCGTTATGAATTGAGCACTACGTTACAGTTAACGCTCGACTATTCAATAACTGTTATTATGAACTTCGCTACTACTGTGCGCTGAATATTAAAATTTTAAATAAATTCAGTTATTATATGCATATTATATTATATCATACGATATAACACAAGAAGAAAAATAGATTCTCTATTCTTTTTTGCGGAATAACTAAAATATATATAAAAGCGACAAACATATTAAAAAAATAATATAATGAGTGACTGTCTGATAGCATGTACTGCTTTGACTAAACTAAAACTTTCTCTTCAATTGTGTTTCCGTTACAATTATTACGCTCAACAAGAATAGTCTGTAGAATATTCTTGTTTTTATTGATTGTTTCTGTCCAAAAAATCTCGTCGTTTCGATTTGAATTTTTACCGTACAATTATATTATAGAAAATAATGTGCGTCTACTTTCTATTAGTGAAATACGCACTCGTGGTTGTCGTCAATCTAATAATCGGTAAGTTTTTCTATTATAATATTTTAATAGGAAGGAGTTATTTAAATTAAATTTTTTTTACAATCTTTTAATTGTGACGAGTGTTATCGTATAAGTTAGATGTAAAATCTAAAATCTGCAGCGAAAAACATTCTTTGAGATATTCCTGTTTATTCAAATTGGGGTTAATTTTAACAAATCGTTTTCGAGAATTAATGCGCAAAAACTCATATAATTACGTAAATAAGTACGGTTTCAGTATATTTATTTTCCATAATTATATTTTAAAAATCCTCATTTATTTAGTTATATTTATTAGGATATAATTTATCGTTATATGTAATAAAACTATTTTCCTGAAAAGCTTTGCGCACAAAATATTCTAATAATTGTTTAATGAGACAGACTGTGTATGTATTCGTCGTATGCGAGAGAAAACTGTAATTAAAATTCTGCATCTAAAACAACAACAAGAGATGAGCTAAAATTTTTTTAATTAAAACATTTTTAGTTTTTAACTAATGCGGTAATAACTGAAAGAACAATTGATAAAACTTTTTCTTAATGGGCATAACAAAAAGATATGTAATTTATACCAATAAATGCTTTTAACGATTATCTAGAAATATGTGAATACAGTAAACAAATATACATTAAGTGGTGATTTTTTCTGCGATAAATATATTATTATTTTCGTGCTCGCAAATAATATCGGCAACAAGTTCTTTCGAATAGTATTTTTACTGTTGATATTTGATAACATTGTTTTTCAAATTGTTTTCCAACAACAAAATTATTTTGAACTTAATTATTAATTTTTTAAAATAACAATCATTACTTTGCATTGTATTTAAAATAGTAAAATATTAAACAATACACCGAAATATTAGTTTCCAAATATTAATCACAATTAATGCATAATCACAGCACAGCGATGGGCAAAGGTTTTTATATTTTGAACGCACACATGTTTTTATAATATAAGCAATTATTTGAGCGAAAGAAAACATATAAATATTATATCACGCATACGCATGCTATTTAGGCTAATAAAAATGATTTCCATTGTCCGTCTAAATAGAAAAATACTCGGTATTGAACACACAGTGACAGCGAAAAAAACGGAGATAGTTAGCAGTCATTGAATCAGATCTGTGACGCGTGAACGCACAGACACACGGGAAGCGTGACAGCACTTCCACCAACATCTGCATCTCTATTGTTAAATCGACAATAATGAGTGAGAGGCCACTGAAGTCCAGGTGAAAAAAGCTACGTTTCCCTTCGATACTATTTTTGTCTGTGCGCTGAAAACTGTTCCCCACCTATGAGTTCGAGTTAATCTATTTTGTCATTTTCATCCCCTATTCTTTCTTTCCTTTAATCTCGAGTGTCAGTCACACAATATATAAGTGAAACCAGAAATAACTCGGTTTAATGTATATAAATAATAGCAAATAAATAATAATTTTTTCCACAACAAAATCGGGGGAAATTACAACAAATAACTTTTTTGTGTGGTTATTAAACACTTGACTGCCGCAGAAACTGTGAGCCATTCATAACTAGACAGTAGTACTTAAATTCGGACAGAAAAATCCAATGAAAGATAAATCCGAAACATTTATCATAACACCATTACACACACAAGTGGCGAATACAGAATAAAAATCAAAAACAAAAACCAATGAGAAAAAATAATATAATAATAAAATAAAGAATCACTTTATTAGATGACAATGATCTAAAAGCACACACATATACACACACATACACGCACACACGAACCACACATAACCGCACAAAAGAATTATGATCAGTACAGGACGGAAACAGCAATACTTTTATGGATGGTATGACACTCATCCTCTCCCTCCCTCTCCCTCTCCCTCCCTCTCCCTCTCTCTCTCTCTCTCTCTCTCTCTCTCTCTCTCTCTCTCTCTCATCGCTATCTACAAAGATTCAAACAAAAGAGGCACACAAATGATAAAATAGAAAAATTGGCTGTACTGTATATAAATATCGGAAATTGAATAATACGGTAACACACAAATACAGGGCTAACGTACGCGTTATAATATAACGTTATATAATATGTACATTAAATATAATGGTAAAACCAATGCCGCAATAATCTATTGAAGTAGGAGTTTTGACCTATCGGTGACAATAAATTGTGTGACAGTTAATTGAGTTTGTTTCTGTTTTTGATCAATGGTCTCTCACTCATTCATTCTCTTCTCATGAACACTAGTTTTTACTGATTTATTTATGAACCTCTGCTGTGTTGCGCGAAATGTTTTGCGTTACAGAATATTCTGCGGAAAAGTGTGTGTATGTGTGTATGAGTGCATGTTCTGGACGTGAAAATGTATGGTAACGCGAAACTTATTTAATTATTAAGGTTTTACCAGAAGTACTGGTTATTCGATATACTAATAGAATTTTTTTGTCTCTTTCTTTTGAATCACTCATTCACTCGTTGATTGTGATTATTGTCGATAAAAATATGTCCCAGTTTTTTGGTCTATTGTGTTGTTGATTGTGTTGTGCGGTATCCTATTCTTCGTTCAGTATTAATATTGTGTTTCATATCGTGAGAATTTTTTTCTCTTCGTATTCATTTAATTTATCGCGAATTTTGTATATATATTTCTATGATTCTATATTTTATTTGCGAAAATTGGTGGTAACAAAAAATAAATCCTTTTCAAACTCGAGATATTAATATAGATTTTTTCCCTCAACCTTACAATAGCTTTGATAACTAAAAAAATATTTATTCAAAGGGTTTACTGATGCTTACCACTAATATGAACGTATGGACAAATAAATGACCCGTCAATACGAGCGCAACTGACGTTATAGCTTTGACAGAGATATTAAAAATTTATATATACATCCGATTTTGTGTGCGTACGCTAATGGAGAGAAAATAAATAATAATAAAGTTAATATCAAAAAAAGTTCACAGAACTGTACTGTATATACTGTTGAAGAATAAATTCAAAGCTAAACTCTCAACCAAAAGACATGAACGAAATATTGAGTTTCTCTTCTTTTTAATTTGACACCAGAAATATGAAGAAAGAAGTAGACGAAAATGGTTCTCTCTCTCTCCTCTCTCTCTCCTCTCTCTCTCTCCCTCTCTCTCTCTCTCCCCTCTTTTTATATATAGGCTGTCTATTAAATATGTCTAAACTGTTAACAGATATTTTTTAAGTACAATCCCGAAGAAGTGACGAAAATTTATGGCAAAAAATAGGCAACTATTAGAGCATGTAAAGTGTAAACGGATACTTACACCGCTATGCAAAACGGTTTGCAATGAATACGTTAATGGGTGCTGAAAATGTAATTAAAATTTCATTAAACAAAAACATTGGGTTTTAGTGTTTATTTTCGCTCACTGTTCAACCAAACACAACTGCTAACCGTTTGAAACTCGAGCGCAAACTAAACTAACTATAAACGACTCAATGAATTATTCAGGAGAAGAGAAACGAGAAAATTTTTCTTCTTTTTTTCAGTTTCATAAAAAAAGAAGTTTTTTTTAGTAAGACTTAAAGATTTTTTCAACCGTTTATTTCTTTTATAAAGTAATCACTCTTTATGAGAGTTCATGTCTTAAACCGTATGTATATATCGGTATATATGTGTGAGTGGATATGAAAAATACCGAAAAAGAGAGAGAGAAATTAGTTTAAATGAGTGATGAGTCACACCATTTGCTAAAATAAAATTCCAACAATTTTTGCTCAAAAGAAGATGAGAAAAAATAAATGAAAACATTCTCTCGTTTCTCAAAAAACTCCCATTTGATGTTTTTCTTAAAATATAAAACATTTGCGAGATTTATTTGCATATCATTAAAGATAAATGCGTTAAGAGAGTTGAATGAGAGAATACAGTTAAATACGTATAATTTTGGTGTTTTAATCCGCGAAACTGAATCACCAAAAGTTACACAACCAAAGAATAACTATTCATTTACAGTTAAATTGTTGAAGCATTTCGTTACTGTTGCAGCTTTTAATACTTTTTTTTCACTGACTCACGAGAGGACCTATTTTTGTCTGACATTTGTATCCAATGTATATCAACAAAAAATTTCTCATTACAAATCATGTAATTTTTTGTTTTAGCAAAATTCTTTTAGCAACAAAAATGTCAATTCGTTTTTTAAAGAAGTTTTCTTTCATTTAAATTGGCATAAAATTGAACGGAAGCGGAGAACAAAAATAAAATCGCAAACTTAAATCATATGCAAATACGTTTCGCTTCCAGATATTTGTGGCTTACTTTTTTATGCGTCAACTTTATTCGCGATATTTGATAGGAAAAAATGAGGAAAAAATCTATAGTTAATGCTTGATAGTTACGAGAAAAGAGAGTGAGAGAGAAATACAGAGAGCAAGTGATTCGGGGAATAACTATTAAGCTAACGGTTTATTTTAACACTCGATACATATATAAAAGTATTCCGCGAAACTTTTATTTTTAGAAAACTCCTTTTTATCGAGAAAAACTAATAGGAGAACACGATTAATTTTTTTAATCATTCACAACGTTTAGCAGTTTAATTCGCTTCAATAACACATGTGAATCAACGGAATAAAAAAATAAATTTTTATCCGATGAAAATTCTGTGGCTCACTGAACAAACGCGAAAGCTTTAGAATAATTATACAGTTAATTAAGCCTAAGCGGGAAGAATATTCTTGCGATTTGTCTCTGAATGTATTACTTTTATATATCTCTTGCTTTTTTTGCATTTAATTAAAAATCAAAATCTATGATGAATGAAACGCGAATATAGATTAAAAACAATTGAACCCTCAGTTAACCTTTTAATTATGAATAGTAGCTGAGATAAAAATACCTGCAAACATATTTAATGCATTCGTTGTTAATTGTTTTCGTTGTATACATTAATGAGGAAATCATATTTCGATTCCGTAACGTTTTGGATCAAACAAATATAGAAAGAGGATGTGTAGCTCGCGATGCGTGTAAATATATATGCAAATAATGAGAAATTGTGAGAAAAATATGTGACTATATTCTGTTATTCTTCTTTTTTTTGGTAAATTTTATGCAAATCTATATAAACTAATATAGAGTGAAAATTTTTGCTACTTTCATATATTGTGCAAAATGGAAACGCAATTTTAATCGGAAACAGTGTCGAGATTTTTAATATTCATATTATACGCTCTCAAAGCTATGAGTGATTTCCGGTTTTTCGACAGAGAAATAATATTTATACGCGCAAAGCAACAGAAAAAACCAAATTAATAACAAATTTGACGCACTCTCGCATAAAAGTGCTTCGCTAATGGCTCGATAGATGAGTGATAGGCAGTCCAGAAGAGGTAATACACAGAAATGAGAATTGAAATGAAAGAGAGGTGTGGGGAAACAAATGCTGACACCGAAAACTTGACAATAAAAGGTCAACAGATTGTTATGCGTTATGGAAAAGGGGATTGCAATGGGTTTCTGCGTATACATGAACATGTATTTTTGTATATTCCAATAACAAAACAAATTATTTTTTGTCGGGTTTTAGTCATTTTAGTTTTTTTTTGTGATTTACATCATAATAGAGGCGAGAAAATATTTCTTCTAACTCTTCAATAGGCGGTAATATAGATGTATTTTCTCGGATAGTTTTTTTGCTCTCACTTTTTCTGTCAATACTATAGTTGTCATGAAATAAATGACTTTTTATAATATGAATATTTCTTTTTTATGAATATATATATACGCGTTTCACTCACTCTGTTATGCTTTAATTCACTCTCAAAAACACACATAGAGAAAGTATACTCAAAAAAACCTCTGCGCCAAAGAATATGAAACAGCGATAAATCATAGTATAATTTTGTTTTATGAAAAAAATATAAGCATAAAAAGTTTCTATGTTTGAATGATATATAGCTCCGCGAGTTTACTCATTCAACAACTGAATAGCGAAATAAATGTATTAAAAAACGAGAAAATATAAAAACGAAAGTATAATTTAATTTTCAAACATATTAATATACCAGAAATTTTTATGTGAATACTTTCAAAATAATTACTTTCATTTTGCACAACAAACTACTACTACAACTTCAACATTTAAAAATTTATGGAAAAAATACACTGAAACCATAAATAAAGAATAAAAAAGAGTCGAAAACAGAAATTTTAAGTGATAGCAATAATTAGATTTATAAACAAGATATGGCGCATTATTCCCGCAGTGAACCTCATTGTTATCATTTGATATTATTTTTTCGTCGAATGTTAAAATTCAGCGCTTATCGCATCCGTTCAATTCAGTTACCGCTCTCGCACAACACTCACTCATTTGAATCCAATTTTAGCTCACGAGTCGAGTCACAAGCCATGTCTATCTCTATCGCTGTGAGTATGTGTGTGTTTAAAGAACAAAACTTTTTTGTTTAGACCCTAAAAACTGCACTGAATTTATTGTCAGCAATCATTTGTCACTGTCTCGGAGATCACATTTACACTCACTCTGTTGTCTCTCTCGCTCTGTTTTACTTTTTCTCAATGTTAGAGTCAGCTATTGCTCAAATTCACGTCAAATATCTCTATGAACAATTTCCCAACAATTTACTCACTCTTTTTCGAGTTCGTCGTCGACTTATATTTAAACATGTATTCTATAAAAAGTATGCGAAATATAACTTCTAGTCAAACAATATTCGCCTCCAATTTTTCAGATCTGTCTTCTCTATCAGTCTTTTAAAGACAGCGCAGATCCCATAAAAAAATAACTGATCGTTTCGCTTCTCTCTTCAATGCCTTAAACGCGATTAAAATTAGCGTAAACACGTTACTATAGTAAAACAAGAACGAACATTCATAATGAAGCTCTATTTGATTTGAATATTAGACTTGATAATACATTTACTTGACAAAACACAATAGACTAGCCATAACTTAATTTATTAGAATAAAAATTTAATGTATTTTGATAGTTTATTAAAAACAACGCAAAGTTTTATCTTTATTTTATAAAACATTTTTATAAATATTATTTTACAATTTAGATTTAGTTCATGTTCAGATCTATAACAGTAAACATCAAAATCTATTATAGATGACTCCAATATATTTACGTGTTTAAGACCTCTTCAGATACGAGTGCTGCCTGTATTGACCAGAAATTTTATTTGTAAAAATCACCAAATACTGAATTTTTCGAAGCAATTGTGGTAAATCCCTTTAATACTAAAAATAAGCAGTAAAACTTCCTTAATTACTGTAATACACAGAAAGAGAGAACGCACTTTTCAAATACATTGGCTAATTTTTTCAATTATAAGCAATCATTTAATTATTATTTGTCTTCTTAGAAATTATTTGTTTTGTTTATAAACCTTTTTCATTTAGCGGCATATACCGTAATTTTGATTAACCTTGTAAATATTGAAACATTGTTAAATATAATTTGGTAATGCATTGTTGAAACTATTTTTTCATAATATCGTTAGATGTTTTCTAATTAATTAGTTAGTTTAATACGCGCGCATATACATAAGGAATAAAGTTTTTTTCGTGCGACAATAGTGAATGAATTAATCGCGTTTATTTCATTTAATTATCGCTATGTATACTACTGTAAGCTATAAATAATGAGTTAATTTTGAACCCCACGAGTTGTGTCAATTTTCATTCATCGCTCGAAATGCAAATAGAAGCGCAATGATTTGCCAAAATCGATTTTTTCGATAAAAGTTTGTCATAGATATTAAAGTTCACAGACCCATCTATTACTACTATTAATAGCTGTTTTATAGAAAATGACTGAATAATATCTAATATTATTCACTTCATTATAACTTGTTGATTTAATGATTAATGCAAGGTTTTTCCATTAATCGATCAATCACTTGGCATTAGTATTAAATTAGGGAAATAAAATATTTTGGTATGTTAGATAAGAGATGTTTGAATAATCAAAATATTTGTTACAAAACTGAGCGCAAAACTCGTAAAAATCGTGAAAAGTTTTGCATTCAATAATGCTTAAAATAAACGAAAAGATATTCTTGGATTATCTGTAGTTTATATTTTGGTATTGATTATAGGAAGTAAATGCTAGAATTTATCTGATATTATCGCTAAATTAAATTTGCACAAAACTCCAATTTTAATACAGTACTGTCCAATTTTTGTGGAGAAAAAACATTTATAATGAAGTTTAATGCAGTTAAGAGAAGAAAGTAAATATTTATTATATTTTGAATTGCGTTTGTATAATAAACAGCTGTACAAATCATATTGAGTAACATAATACTTACATTCAGAAAAGTTCAACCATCTTAGATAATATGTCACAGTATCTTTATTAAATATGAGAAATGTGACATTGTGTTTGTTGTGAAGTGTTTAAGTAAGAATTGTGTTTGAATTAAATAACAAAAATAAAACATTTCTCAAAACAATGAGAATGTTAATGAAGTATTATGACCTCTGTTTAAAAATTATTTATTATAATACAGTATTTAACAATACATATTTAAAATATTGAAAAAGCAAAGTTTAAATATTATATTCCGTTAAATACTAGCGAATTTATAAATACGTCATAAAATTAGATATAATGTTTTCCAATAATTTAAACATTCCATAAAAAGTTAATTATTATACTTAAAAGTAATATTTGAATAGCTTTGATCAGCAATACAGTTGTAAACTACAATACTGTTGCGTGTGATCTTAATTTAGACTTCTAGACTGATTTTTGAAACAAAAAAAGTTGATTATTGATTTTTAGAAGTATAAAGTTCTTAAAAAATCAAATATTATTGATTTATTTATAACTACTTTCTTTAATAACGGTTAAAAAATCTAATATACGCTATGAACTAGAAGTTGATAAATGCTTTCCACATTTGTATTACTAAAAATCCATTGAATAAGAATAACATATTGATGATCAATACTGTTTAAAATACTTTGTTTAAGATGAAGATTCTTACAAATATTGCAAACAAACATTATCTTTGGTTTTATTAACTACATTTATATAAAGCAAATTTAGTGTGTTGTCTAATCTTATTGTATTGATAAATAAATAAAGAATCAATTCAGTGATCTGTTTGTTTATTTTGCGGGCAAATAGTTATAACTGTTATAGATATTACGCTATGTGTATATACACTCCATAATCCTAAAACAATAAACCCAAATATAAAGAAAAATAACGTCTTTTCATGTGGCAAACATTATTCCCAATAAATTCTGTAAATACGATTTTTGGTTTTTTTTTGTATCGAAAACGTGTGTTGACTTCTCAGTACTTTTAGTTCACTAATTAATTCTCAAACTTTTGATTTCAAATGTGAAAACTTATTCTTTTATTCGCTTCGATGTACTCGTTGATCAAAACTACTTCGAAAAAATATCAAAATATAAACCAATTCTAAATTCAATATTAAAAAAGCAAACTCTAAAAAATGACTTTTATAGAAACCTTTAACTCGAAAGTACACGCAAACTCTCACATACAGACTATAAACGGAAAAAATATCAGATATAGTGTTGCGGTAAGGAATAAACTTGATATTAACATATTCTCGATGTTTCTCAAAGGAATATGTGTGTCTCGTTGCGTGTAAGAAGAGACACAACAAAACAACAACAACAACAACAAAAAATTGTGCCCCAAATACATACTTAGCATAGTAATGGCATAGCAATGCGCCACAAAAACTAAAGTAAATGCTACACAACCGAGAAAAAACTCTTCACTATTCCTTACGTTATCAGTTGTGCGCTCTTATACCCGAAACCTCGAAAAACACACACATTTGATAAGAGAAAATGTATTTCAATTTATTATATAGAGAATGGAGATATACCGACAATTTTGTTTCCCTATGCTTCGTGTTTGACTCGCAAAATGGATATTCAATTGCTATATGCAGCTGTACTGTACTGTAGTGTACGTCTAGTACCGTAAAGTTTTTTGCGATAACATTGAATCATAACAAGAGTCAGAGAGTACTAGAACTCGAAAGGTTTTTTAGTAATAGAGTCAGAAAAAAGCAATAGACAGCAAAGATATCGCATCGAATAAAAAGAAGCTGAAGAATAATAACGAATGCATGTGTGAGAGAGTGATGCGTATGAAAAGATGTTGACCACTATTGAGCTTATTTTTTATTAAGGCGTTTGTAACTGGAATTATTAACGCATATATACTAGTCTAACGTATTATGTATATATATAACAAGATTCGTGTTAGAAAAGTGTGTTTTATTTTGATAAAAATAACGAAAAAGAATAAGCGATCGCATGAGCTTTTATCTCATACTTTTTTGCTGGAATCTAGTTATTAAAAGCTTATGGATTTTATATTCCTGTACACTCGCATCCCTGTTCTCAATTGTGCTTTATTTGTTTTTATGTTGCGAACTTTATAATAGCGTCTCGTCAGACAATTTAAGTTTGTCTTGATTGCTAAAAATCTAGACAGAAAAAAAATTCAACTAAATTGCTGTCAACTCTCATTACGGTTGGATTAATGATAATTATGGTTATTTATTATAACCTTTTTGTAATGTTTCGCTATTTTTTATCATTAATACTAATGTGCGTTTAATACCATTTCGCGACTATTAGTTGTGAACATATTTTTAGATCGGAGTACACGTTCGAGAAAATTAATTTCTCTATTCTTGTCTATGGATTTGATTTTTAGATGTTTACCTGTATTTAAAACTATAAGCCATTAGAATTATATGATTTTATTAAAAATTTAATTTGCATATTTTAAATAATTTTATAAAATATTTTATGAAAAATGATTTAAACTCTTTCCTTAATTAGTTCTTACATTGAAATGCTATTCAATTTTCGCGCGCAATGATCAGATTAATACAATTATTATGTCTAGCATTATAAGAAGTGTCAAATTCATAAAAACTATTCATAAAACTATACATTAAAGAGATATTTTGGAATTTACTAAAAATAAATATTTTTTTCTAATAATAACGCGATCCGACATTTATATACAGTACCGGTTTATTTAGCGTTTGATTTGAGCAGTGCTTCGATATATCGCTCCATAAGCAAAGATTCTTAACTTCCGATCTCTTAAACATAATGGCATCAATTCTTTTTCCGGATGAAATGATATCAATATACGACTAAAGAGAACGAGAGTGAGAGAGAATAAGAGAGAAAAATCTATTTCTAAAGAAATGATTTATATTTGATTGCTTCCCCAAATAAAAACCGCAATCAATAGTATTCTCTAAAAGACTGTTTTCAAAAAATTGGTTTTTGCTAAATATATTTTTCTTCCGAATGAATAACTAAAGTTTTTAACTAAAATGACAAAAATATATTCCGATGGTTTTGTTTAATAAGTCTTCCAATACTTTGTTCGTAATGATATCACTTCTATGGCATAAATATAAGCAATAATGAAGAAAATAATAAAGCATTGGATTCCACACTCACTCGCGATAGTGAATAGAATACGAAGCAACAAAAACTGTCGATTCTCTTTCCTCTTTCTTTTCATTTGAGCGCTGATATGTATTTCTCATCTTATATAACGTTATACCTTATATAAGAATCATACCCAATAAAGGATAAGCCAAATATTATGCCAACCAATATCGGAAAATTACGCGTTAGCTATAAATAAGTCACTAGTGATATAAGCAGAGAAAAATAAGTTCGATATTTGTCTACAAACACCACTAAAGGCTGAGTAAAATTGTTTTAAGAAAAAACACCATTAAAACCTATACTAAATAAAAAATGTTTCCGTAATGATGTTAAAAATTCAATAAAACCCAAATACAAGTTACCCTAATATTTTAGACGTAATCATAATTATTTGTGTTATAATTAATATTTATTACTAAATAATACCATGTTTTGGTTCATAAAAATGTTTTTTAACGAACCGCTAATTTAGTTAATGACTAAAACCACTAAAATGCTGGTTCTCATGACATTTTAACTCTCTATAGTGTCGGTACAGTATCCGCAGTATTACATAGAGGGATGTTTGTATAAATGGGTTTTTTTCTTCTAAAAGGAGAGAGAAAAAAATAGCGGAGACTCTCTAAAAGTCTCGTAATGACGAGTGTGTCGTTTTTTTGTCACACATGCGTTTAAATTAAACATTTCGCCGTAAGTAACAGCCGCTTATCTAATATAAGATGTATATCATAGGCTGTCAGTTCGCGAAAAGCGACTGTATCTTAAAAACTTAATACTAACTAATGGTCGTTTGTGTGTCGAAAAACTGTTTTTCACATAAAATCGAGACCAATGGAGACAGCAGTGATATTTATTTATGCGCTTTCTCTACATTTAGTTAAAATAAGATCGCGAACGTTAAATGGTGTTTAAAAGCGAACAGAATCGGCCAAATAAAACTTCTGTAGTTCTTTTCTACATTAACGTAATGGTAATAATAATACACAAAACCATAAAATATCGTGTGAGTGATGTATGAGTGAAATCTCTTTTTTGGAAAGTTTTCTCTTATTTTCTTTTCCTTTTAGTGAACACATTTTAACACACACTCACTATTTTCCCCACCGATTCTCTAGCACTTCATTTGCGAGTTGTTTCCGTATGTGTGTGTTATTTTTTTTCGCCCACACCGTTGTGTTATATGTTTTTTAATTTTGTTAAAATCCAAGCGTAGCTGCAGTTTATCATACATAAAATGTACGTCAGTTTAAAGCGATCGAGAAAGTGGAGCGAAAGAGACAGAGAATGTAAAATGTATTCAATAAGAAAATGGAAAGTGTTTTTCCACACTTTATTTTTATGAAAATTGTGAACCAAAAAAACTAGAGCACTTTATTCATTTTTACATTGTATCTTAGTTATACTATTTAGAGAGAGATTCAAACTGAATTAGTTTCACTAAAACTAAGAAAATATTTTAGCACATTTTCCAACTGCACTATCATTTTAGTGAATTAAAACGACTAGTTTTTGTGTTTGCATGAGTGTCTACAAAAAAAAAACACTTTTAGAAAATATATATTTCTGCATTAAAAATAGCAGAAAAATAGAGTTGTGTGTGTGTGTGTGTGTGTCAGCGAAGAGTATAGCGAAAGTATTCTACAGAGAATCCAGGAAAAGAAAAGTATAACAGAATAGTATATAAGTTATATATACCGAAGTGAATGAGAAAGATAGTGAAAACGCCAGAAAAGCGATTTTCAGTATATATTTTTTTACTTCAGAGCAGAAAAACTAAAAAAATTTTGTGTGGCGTAAACAGAATTTAAAATTCTTCCTCTAGTCTTCTTATCTTCTATATTCTACTTCCCTTTTTTCAAACTAAAATAATAAATAAAAAATTTTATATACTGAATTCTTAAAAACCAAGAAATATCTCTATTTCTATTTTTATTACCACTCAAGTTCGTCTACAATGTCTACTTCTTCAGTGCAAACTATTATCAAAAAATTCAGGAAATCTAATTGTTTCACAGGCAATAAATTAATTTAAAGATAATGATTAGGTTTTAAAGTAAAAGCCACTTTAAAAAAGTTTGTCTGCCTCTAAATAAGTGAAAGTTCGATAAAATTTTGGAGATAAACTAAATAATCTTTTAACGACATATAAAAATCGCATCCAATATGCCACTAAAAGTTATGCCACTTCTTTTATAGTTCTTTAAGAGAAAATAAACCGAAATAAGAAAAGTAGAGAGAAGTCGACGACTTGTGTTTTAGTAGTCGACTAAACATCAAGAGAATAAGCATTCTTAACAATAACAGAACGAAAGGATAAACATCGAAGAGATAGTAAAGGAATAATAAAAATAAAGACAGAAAGAGGAGAGAGAGAGAGAGAGAGAGAGAGAGAGAGAGAGAGAGAGAGAGAGAGAGAGAGAGAGAGTCGTATGATTGTACTAAAACTTAAATGTATGACTATTTGAGTTGATTGACACTTAAGCCAAATAACTATTAAAAGTTTGTATCCAAAGTTCTTTAGTGCGCTTAAGAACTTTTGCTTTTAGAGCCATCGCAACAAATTTTCATTTATTTAGTCTGTTTGTTTCAGACAACAGCAATGAGCGAAACTTATTCTTCCTTAAAAAATCAAATAAATTAATCTATTTAATGTCTCGGCGTTCGATCGCAATACATAAATGCTGCTCCGTTTGCGAAGAGAAAAATAGCAGTTCGATGCCAATTCTTAGGGCAAAATATATAAGTAACAAATAAAATAAAAGTATGATATACTAGAATATGCGAGCGAAAAATAAGAGTAGATTTCAATGTGCTCTTCAAAAGATATATTAATATATCTATCGCTCCAATAATTTAAAGAGCTCTCTCTCTCTCTCTCTCTCTCTCTCTCCCTCTCTCTTCGCTTTATTCTTTCTTTTTGATGAGCTTCTTCTATATATATATATCGTATATTAGAGTTTTTCTCTCACTCAATATATGAGACCACTTGACTCAGAAATAACAGCATTAAATTGAATTTCTTTTGAGTGCCATTTATGCCATATATATTTGAGCGAATAATATTTACATTTACTTTTCTCAATGAAAATATAAAATATATATATATTTCTATAGTGTGATAGAAAATATGGTTTTATTTCGTTGATTTTTATATCTTCTTTATTAAAAAACGAACCTAAAATTTCAATAGTATTAGTGAAGTGAAGATAAATAGAAATAGAGAGTAGAAAAAAACAGGCAATAAATTAAATTTTTATGTGTGTGTTGTGTTATAAATAAAAATTTCTATTTATAAATCACATATTTTTTCAAAACTCTCGTCTCACGAAAAAAATCCATCGTATATTTTATTAGAATTTTATTTTTCTGGTAAAAATAAGTTTTATATCCAGAATTATTTTTCAGATTAAATACATTCGTCGCTCCGTTAGTATATAAAAATATCTGAAAAATGAGAAAATATTTGAAAAAAATGTTGGAATATTTTTTTCGTAGAAACTTTTCGATTAATTTTTAATATAAAATCAATTTTTTTCTGAAAGTGTTTATAAAAAACTTTTCGCATACTCATTCGTCTCGAGTTTTTATACGAATTTTATTCAATTTATCAAATATAGATATTGATAAAACTCGTGGCAATTGTTATCTATCAAAATAATATATCGATAAATCATACTTAATATAAGTTATGTATTTCGATCAGAATTGTGCCCAAAAAACCATATAAAATATAACCCTTTCAACTCGTATATTACTATTCAAAGTATAGTCATTACTTATTTTCGCGCCAATCCTTCTTATCCTAACCTTACTTTAAATTATAATACTGGTGTTTAGAGATATGTTAAACACTGTAAATATTTGTCAGTTAACAAAAACAATTACATAAAGAAGCTTTTTTTTCTATCAAAGCATCGCAAAAAAATTGTTGTACATTATAATTGATGAACATTTGTTTCATCCAATATGACAATTTCGAACTTAAAGTTAATCTACACTTTCAACATTTTTTATCTTATGTTAAAAGAATTATTTTTGTTTTGGCACACAAATCGCTTCATAATGATTAGACTCTAGTATGTGACTGAGTGAATGAGCTGTTATGCATTGAATCATTAATGTCGCAACTTTTTTATGTCTAGAGAGGAAAAATATTTCTTCGAAGCGGAAAGAAACAAATAAAAAACAGTAAGAAACAAAAAATATAGTAAGAAAAACTCGAAGTACGTCAAAAAAATTGATGACATTTGTTGATTAGTGTTATCAAAGAGACTTAGTTAGCGCTGAAATCTATAACATTACAAAGCGATGTATTGTTTATTCAGTGAAAAGCTTGTGTTCAAATGCTGCGCTAAGCTTAAGTCTAGTAATACTTATATTATTATTATTATTTTGATTAATGCCGTATTTATTTTACTGTCGCCAAAATCGTGTGTTATATACGAGGCGTTACAGCAAAAACTTTTATATTCAATTAGCGTTATGACAATATTATGACAACGCTATTGACAGAAATCATATGTCTATATATTTATACTCACATACAGGTTATTATATAAGTGGAAGTTAAAGAGTAAGAAACATCAATATTATTGAGTGCGCGCTTTTCGATACTGAATATAAGAATCTCGGAGAGAGAAAGAGATGGAAAGCGAAGAAAAAATAGTATATATCACATGTTTAACTGAACCGAAAGTAAACCTTTCATATAATGATTTATTATGATTTAAGGTTTGACAACATTAAAGGAGAGAGAGAAATCAAATACCGCGCACACACATACACACACAGAAACCTGAGCTAAAAGTTTGGTTAAACGTTGCCGTAATATGTCACCAGAGTATGCCAAACTACAGCATCAAAGATAATAACTGATCGCAAACTTAAGAAAATCAAAATATGCCGTATATATAATTAAGAATTAGAGTTTTTGGTAACATCTGAAATATAGGCGCTGAATGGAAATTTGTTTAAAAACTTTTATGAAGTTTTCGAATAGTTTGAACCAGAATTATAATTAGAGTAAAATAATCTTGAAATGATATTAAATTAAATAAAGGATTACTTTAGTTGTAAATCATAATTCTATTATCACCGATACAGTGATTTATTACAAGGTTTTACGACCGAAAAATCCAATCCTTTAGTTATGATAAATGTTTTTTTTGAGCCTTGAATATGGTAGAAGTTATACAGAACCTACTGTTGTGTACAAATTCAAACTATAAAAAACAGTTAAAATCTCGTTTAGCGGTTACCAAACGATTAATAATAACATTTTTGACAGATTTTTCTCTTTAATAATTTTCAATAAAAAATATAGCGGTAGAAAGCAATTCTCCGCGAAAAACTATAAAAGTTTATATTAAATGTTTTAAGCCAAAACTCTATAATGTAAAACAAAAAAGTAACACAGTTTCTCTTAGTTTATAAATAATAAAAAAATCTAATACTTTGGGATGGAATAAAAAATTTTAAGCCTATTAGAAAAGTTTAGCACAAATCACACACACACACGTGGGCTGATATTTTGAAAGTTAAAATTATTTTTCATTCCATAAAACATAAAAGTAATCATTATTGTATTCTATATGTTCTGTAAATTCTCATTTAGCAAAACAAAAAAAGTTTTTTGAAATATTATTCAAAATTAATATTATTATAGAAAAGTTTAATTCCATTATTAAAATAATAAAGAATATGAAATTTTTTCGCTTTTGTTTCACAGTTTAATGTAAACTACTCTATTAATGCTAATAACAGTAATAAAAAAATAAATTAATAATCAACAAAAGTGAGAAGTTCTACAGTAGCGGAGCTCTAATAGCTTTTTCTATTTTATTTCAATTTTAAAAATTATTCGCATTATTATGATGATGATTATGATTGTTTTTATTCATAAATGTTTCATTAAATGAAATACAAAGTAAAGTATTTTTTGTTTCAAAAAATAATAATTTACATTTAAAATCCGATAACAATTAAATGTTTTTGTAAAAGTTTTCGGACATTAAAGCAAACATTAACCTCACTTTTTTCTTTGCGCCTTAATGTTTATCATATTCCCAACATTTATTTGAATAATATATATAGTATTTAATAACACAGAAAAAATGCTACATTTATGCCTCTCTCGTGGTCTCACGGAAATTAAGCTCTAAGCAAATAAATGGGTTTTAATTATAATAAGTGTGTATTTTTATTCGACAGTCGAACAGGGAGTAGAAATACTCTATGCATTTTGTAACGATAAACATCAAAGCAAAGAGAAAAAATCCTACAAAATCCAATAAAAATTTTTAATACCCAAATGTGTGTGGTGTGTGTGCGCGATATGGGAAATTTTTGTTTTTAAACCCCGAATACTTAATACTCCGTCACCGCTGCCTGTATTATCATTATTAATGTTATTATTATTACTACTACTATTATTATTATTATTGCGTATAAAACTTTGATATTACATGCAATTTACTTAAGTGCTGCACAGCACTGAATATTTCGCGAATATATAATATAACTTATATGTTGTTTTACCGAATAGTAAGTGAAAGTGAGTGCAAGAGAGAGTGAGAGAAGAATATTTTTGAAACTTCACTATAAAAATATAAGTATTAGCGTTATTAGCGTATATCACACATTAACATAATATTCTGTATAAGAAGCAGAGGAGAGATAGTGAAACAGAAAGAGACAAAAATTTCCCTCCAGTAACTCATAATTTTCATGCGTTACCATAAACTCTATTTTTGCATATTATATTACTCTAGCAATATTAATATATTATATAAACGTATCATAACGGGAGAGAGAGGCGATTATTATTATAATATATAAAATTTTTCACGTTAAGTGCTGCGCAAAAGAAAATTAATATTAATAAGGGATAGGTCTCTCTTTCTCTCACTGGTTTTTTCAGAAGATAGTTATGCTAACAACAATATAATAAAAATAATAGAGTACTTAGCTATAAAACTTTGTTTTTTGTGTTCAGTCCCCAATCATTAAATTTATAAATAGGGTTTACAATAAATTTTTTTATTATTGTCTTCTCTGTTTAGTTTGATAGCTGTGGCATAGCTTTACGCAGTATGTAAAAATGAAAAATATGGTAAACTAAAAATTCCGGCACACATACACACCTGAATAATAAAGCGATATGTATGCAAAATGTGCTTTAGATGCGCTTTGTTTTAATACTCCGCACTCTTTTCGCTTTTGTAAAGTGTTTTCTGTCGTGTTTTGTCCGAAAATAGCAATCACTTTCAATAATATGGGACTATAAAAATAAAAATTTTTATATATTCTATATTTAAGTCGTATATCGCGCGCGCAAACAAAAATAAAATTAAAATAAAAGAATATTCAGCAAAAATTTATTCATTCTTTATTCAGTTTGTGCACATATTTCCTGTCTTTTCAAACGTACAGCGATGTGTGTGTATGCGTACACTGTCTGGTATCCGAGTATCAGTAGATTTTTCTCTTTAGATTTGATCGCACAAAACTTTTATGAGAGCGAAAAATAAAGTTTGCATAAAATTGAAACTGAGCCACACTTTTGCATTTAAATAGAAAAACTTTTGCTCTCTCTCTCTCTCTCTCTCTCTCTCTCTCTCTCTCTCTCTCTCTCTCTCTCTCTCTCTCTCTCGTCGTCTTCCTTCGCATTCACCACTTCATTTGTGAAGTTATATTTTTATATAAGTTTAATACAGTTTGTGTCTACTTGTTTGACATATCAATATTGTATTTCAATGTATAAAATATTTTTTCTATCATTTTTTCGAGTAAAGCCAGTGTGGAAACTCTTTTATAAGAAAATAAATAATTTAAGACTCTTTCGATATAAAAGTTTCAAATTTATTCGATAGTGTATTTGAAAACTATGTTTCGCTTTTAATTTTTGTTTAAATTTCTAAAAAAAAATTCTTATACAAACAGTTTATTTGTTCCCATTGTTTTGATTTTATTTCCATAATAAATTTTTTAAAATACCATTACTTTTTCAAATCATTATTCCCTATAAATAACTCAAATTTCTTTTTTTGTCAGAACAAACTTAATACCAAGTGAATGAGAATCTCAATAAAAAATTGCGTAATTTTAGTTTTAGATGATCATTCTGACATTTTTCACATTTAATTCATGATATAAAAAATTCTTATATAAAAACTTCTTATATATACATAAGCCATTACAAGTAAACTTATCAGAATAAAAAATAATAATAATAATAATACCTAATAATCCGTAACTTGATTTATTTGAAACAACGTTTATTATTCGAAAATTATTATAATCCAAGGGTTATTAAAGGTGTGTCCTATTATTAAAATAATTTGTGTTTTTCACTCATTAATAATCAAAAAACAAAAAACACATTATAATGGCTTAATTTATTTGCGTAACATATCTGTATCGTGTAATATATTCCAGTTATCCATTGTAATAAACTAATTTATTATTATATTCTGAGGTATCAGACACTAATTGTATTTAGAATATATGGTGCAATGCTATGGAAATATTTATTTTTCATAAATAAATTCCTTATGAATCCTTAAACGCATTTCCTTGAATTAAAATGATTTTTTTGTGAACCATTGCTTAAGAATGAATGGATGAACGTTTTCAAAGAATATAGTATGAACGCAGGCAAATAAGTAATTTTATTTGTTTTTTAAAAAGTTTTTGGTGAATAAAGCGTTTGCTTTAAAGAATATTTAATAAATCTTTTTTATTTGAACAGCGCTTGCAAAACGAAAACTTAAAAAATTCATATTATATATCCATTTATTAAATATACAAACTAAGAATAATTTCGTATAATTTAAAATCATAATTCTCTTTGTAAATCGTGTTTGCTTTTGGCTGTAAAAACGAATTTCTAATTTTTATTTCAAAATCAAATTTTCTCTTAGCATGCAATGGCAAAGTGGAGATCCAGTCGCTATTCGTTCCGCGATTCGTGGAAAACGGCACCGAAGACTCAATTATTCTCGACTGCCTCTACACGATAGACCCGATCGAAGACAAAAACTTAGTTGTGAAGTGGTTCTTAAACGACGATCCCGAACCAATATACCAATGGATACCAGAATTAAAGTCGAGACATGCCTCTAAGCGACTTCACGGAAGATTAAACATGGACTTTACGGTCAATACTGCCGATCCTCTAACGCAATATCGAGCGCTAAACATATTGCGTCCAACTATTGACTTGAGTGGCAAATATTCTTGCCATGTCTTGTCTCTGTCGAGTCAAGACTCAGAGGAGGAGACGATGATTGTTTATGGTATGGATTTATATATTGAAAAAATTTTATTTATTGAAATTTTGGGCTGTGTTGCCCCACTTATATTTGCCTTTTTATTTGATTTGCTTTTCCCTTATATATATATTTGATTTGGATTTTGGGGATTTTAGTTTATTTTTTCTATTTCGTCGAGACTTTTCACGCGCGATCAGCGAAAATAATTTAATACAACAATATATATCTCACTCGCGATATATAAATCCTGAGGCTATCAATATAAAAATAAAATCTTTTCCCGATTTCTTATTCTTTTATTAATAATCTTATTTAATATCAACGCGAACTGATATATAGAAAATGATGCGAAAAAAAAACCAATTTCGTTGTAGTTGTTTACATTGCCGTAAATTATGTAAATTAATAATTTTTACGACTTGGTTACTCTTGATTTCTTTTGTCTAACATTTGAGTTGTTTTAACATTTTGACAATAACTACTAACACTACTTCTAAAGCAAAATATATTTTTTATTGTATACCGAAATATATAACTTGTAATGTTTTGCCAAACATTATTGTAGTGTTAAAAATCAATACTAACTACAATAACAGCAAAATAAAAATAAAAAATAGAAATAAATTTTATCTCAATTTCTAAATGTAAAAACAAGAATGATTAGCATTGTCTGCTAACTTTCGAGTTATCGCTCGCTATCTTCTATCGAAAGCAATAAATAATAATAGGTTTTAGTTTAATAATTCATATTTTTAATCAACTTCTATGTCTAGCAAAAAAACACATTACGCATTTCTATGGCTTGTCTCTGAAAATATAGTGAAAGTGAGCTAAAAAAAACGCTCTGAACGTAAAAAACAAAAAATACAAAATACCATTAACTAAAAGCGCAATTTTGCAGACATGCAGAAAAGCAATCGAAAAGCATTCATAGCAGCGCATACATACTCACACACATTTTCATTTAGGCAAACATTAAGCGCAGAATAATAACAAAGGGAAAAATAAAAATAAAAATAAAACTTTTTCTATTTATTTCTCTCTTATTTCATCGAAAACACGATACGCACACATACATACAAACATACACAGCGATTCCGAAAAGTTTTGACTTTAATTACACGCGAACTAAAGAGAGCCAATCAGCGTTGAGGACGCGAAAGGGCACCAAATGGCAGAATAGGCAACAATCATCGCCACAGTCATCATCGCCGTACTCATCGTCATCATTATCATCGGAAACGGCGATGGATCACACGAATCATCAGCAGCAGCACAGCGCCGATATTAATCAGTACCAGCAGTATCATCAGCATAGAGATATGATGACCGAATGGCAGCCATCGAGTGCTATACTGAACTGTCACGTGAGAGACGTGTTTCCACTGCCAGAGATGACCATATATAGAGTGTCCGGCAATGGAGACGACAGTAAGCCTCAAGTATTGACCGAAATCGAGCAAAAAGTTGAACGCAACGCGAATGGAGCTTACAATGTGACCATTACTAGTGATATTAGAGATAATGAGTTAATCGAGAAGTATAACAGTCACGAGAATAAGTTTGAATGTCTCGTGTTATTACCAGACGGAACGCAAAAGAATTACCAAAGAAAAAAGAGTATCACTTATTATACAGGTATACAATCATTTTGATAGAAAAGTTCTTTATTGAAACTTTTTTTTGAAGATATTTAGTTGAAGATTTTTCAAAATTCCATTGAATAATAGATTGCAAACCAGACATAATAAAAGTTTAATCCACAAAAAAAAAGATTTTATTTTCAGACGTAAGGCTTATACGTACAGAATTAGGGATTAATTATTTTTCATTATAAAGTTACAAAATCTTTTTTGTGTTATTTTTTATTATAAAAGTTTTATATCTATGTTTTCTTTTCTTTTCTTTGTTCGAAAAGTTTATGGTTATTTTAAAAGACTAAAATTTAATAGTCTTAGCGCACACTTTAGCATGAATTGCATTATCTTCCAGTACTTGTTTCGAATATATTTCTCTAACACTGCACACAAATTTATTAGTTTTTTACCAAAAAAATGAACATTTAAATTATTAACCTTTTGATAGAAAACATTTTAATTAACTTATCTTAAAAAAAGTTATATTATTCACATTTATTTAAATTAACATTCACTATACATATTGATTTATTTAAACTATACTCAAGTTGATTATAGTTTTACAAATCTTTTAATTTACTTAATGTACATTAATGTGTTCACGTATTTCCTATTTTACGCCATATTTTAGTTTTTTATTATTAGTATTACATATTTTTCATAAATATCAATTTATTTTTTCTATAAATTATTTTTTTCTTGCTCCCTAAAGAGTTGGAATAGTATTAATTTGAATAAATTATAAAAATATAAAAACCCTGGTATCAAATTAATTTTCATATAAGTTATTATTCTCTTGTGAGAACTGGAGAGTTGACTGTATTACTAGAAAGCTGAGACAACTCCTTCTTTCTTTAAATTTCTTTTTTCTTTTTGCATTTTACTTGAAACAAAAAATTATAATATCTATAAGAGGCTTAGCATTAGTTTCTCTCCCATTCAAAACAAGCGCATAACAAAAAATTGCAAACTTTCCAGAAAATAAACTTTTTAATATTATTTTAGGCACAAACAATAAAGCAAAAAATATATCTGCGCAAAATTTTTTCTTGATGACTCTCTCTTGAACACAGTGGCAGCTGTTTATCCCCCAGTATTGTGTACGTGTAGCGAAGCTATCAAAAATAATATAAAGCGGAAAACTCTCCCCGAAGATTAAAAATTTTCTTTATTCTGCTGATACTCTTAATCCAATTTAATAGCAGAATATTAATAATAATAATGGTACTTAATATCACTTGTACCCTAAACCTAAGCCTTTTAATATACAGTAATTGTAATTTTTTTACAGCACAATACAGTCTAAATTCGTTTTATGTTGCTTTACGATGTAATTTTCTCTCCTTTTTTTCTTTTCATTAACAGAAAACGCTATTTTAAATCAAAGTGCTATTACGGCGCAAAACGACTATCACTTCATTAGTCTGATATTTAGTGTTGTTTTATTCGTGGCATTAAAATATTCGTGAGTGAAGAAAGTGAGAGAAAACTGTTTGTTTTTAATGAGACACACACCGAATAGAAAAATCGTTACCAAAAAATTTTAACAAAAAAAAATAAGTCACATATATATACACCACAAAACGCAAAATCATTTGTTAATTAAATTTTTTTAACTTAATTAACAGAAAGTACTAGTCGTCGTGTTATAAAAATAAAATAAAAAAAACTAAAAACGAACAACAAGTCATTTAAAATGCATTACATTTAAATAAAAAAAGCAAAATTAATTAATTTAAATGAAACATTAACATAAACACACAAATTTCTTCTTCGCTTTTTTGGCTGCGAAACGCAAATTGAGAGAAAAAGCAAATTAACGCTCTTTTTTCCAATTTTTTTATTCGTTAGAAACCAAAAAGTAAATAAATTTCAGTGAAAAATAAGTGAAAATGTTTTATACTCGAGAAAAAAATCTAATTAGAAATAATTATTATTAATGATACCAATTGCCGAAGAATTTAAAGACATTTTACAAATAAAAATGCTTCCAAACCAATAAAATAAGATAAACTGTTTGTTAAATTGAAATATATATATAAAAAAAGAATTTTATTCTTCATTTGGTTCCCACCACCACATAATCATCATCACCATTATCATCATTATTGCTGCCATTCATCCGCATCAGTATCATCAGCGCCACCAGTCATCAATTTCTTCTTCAACTAACAAATGTTTTTGGAAAAATGTCTTATTTAATCGTTTGTGTACAAAACCTTTAAATGTTTTTTGTTTGTTTTTTTAACACAACTGTGTTAATATTTGATTAATTTTTATCGAAAAACATAAGTTATTTAAATTAAAGAATTATTAATTTTTATCTTAATTATGTCTATATTAATGGATTAATAATTAAAAAATAAATTATACTAAATTAAAAAATGCCGCATAAATACTTTATGATTGAATCGTTAACGAACTCAATCGTATGACACGTTTAAATCTTCAATCAATTAAATTAACGCAACAGTTAGCTATTTTTAATATTGAAGCAAAAGTAATTTAAGACAATCAGACAATCTTCGCGTTAATTCTGTTCGTTTGATAAATAAAATTTTTTCTCGCTCATCACACACACAGTAAAAAAATTTCTTGAGTTAGACGTTAGCAAACAGAAAAGAAAATGAGAGAATAAGAAACATAATTATGCACTTTATTTATACGTCAAAAACCTTTTCGTTTAATAGAGAAACTCTAATCCCGCGAGAAATTATATTTTGATAGAAGTTCTATACGAAAGAAGTGGGGATTCAAGAAGAATATATATATACTCTATATATATAAGTGTGTGAATGAGTGAATGCGAGATAAGTGTGAAAATGCAAAGTAGAGACGAAACTGGGAGCAAAAAATTTAAAGTATAACATGACATCCAAATAATGGTCTAATAAGGAAATGAAGTGAAAATTAGTGTGTTATTTATTTTACAATTACATGCTCGCAAACTAAAGCGCACAAAACGCAATGAAGAGCGAGTGATAAACTGAGGGAATAGTAAAGAATAGTTAGGGTATAGTTCTGGGAATTACAATAAACAAAAAGCTAAGAGAAGCGACGATAAGAGCAAAAATAAGAGCGAAAGGGAGTGAAAGAGAGTGAAAGAAATAAGTACTTATTTTTGATGATCTCTCACGTTAGCGGTTGTGGAAATCCGTCAACTCATCAATCGATCCTCTCATTTGTTTTATCTCTAAACTGATGGTTGTTGTACAGTATTCCCTGCGCTAAACATTCAGTTTCTCTGCGTTACTCTCGCATAATAGCGTACTTTTCTTCTTATTATACAACTCCTAGTCGTCGACTAACACTACTTTCAGTGTGTCTCTATGTGTGTATTTTGTTATATATATGTTGAGTAACAACTAAATACTAGCAATCATTTAATGATTTGATGCTCACTTTTCCTCCACTATTTCTTACCTCCGATCGCACTCTCGCTCTCTCTATCATTCTTTTCTCTTTCATTTAACTTATCAAAGGATTTATGTGACTCTCGTTTGTTATCCATAAAGCAATGGCTGAGAGAGAGAGAGAGAGAGAGAGAGAGAGAGAGAGAGAGAGAGAGGAGTGTGTTGGTAGGAGTGTGTCGTAAAACAGTTTTTCGACATTAGCTCTGTCTTATCGCGAAAGCAGAAAATTTACGGTTATTTTTTTCAACTTAATCACGTCCTTAATTATTATTATTATTACCATCTTTTATAATGATAGAGAGAAAACGTTTTTCTTATACACTTCGTATTATCTATAATAATTAAATTAATGTCTTAAAGTCTTAATACACACGCAAATCTGTTTCTTAATTGCCATTAATATTACTTTCATGAAATATCTTTTTTAATGTAAACTTTTTATACTCAAGAGATACAATATTACAGTATAAATATTGAAATTATTTTACAAAATAAAATTAATGTATTTGGTTGAAGGCAAACAATTATTTTACAAATGAATTACCCAAATTCTATTCATTATTCAGCAATATAAGTATTTTAACTTCAATATATTATTATATTTTATGAATGAAAAAATATTTATTCCAACCCAATATAACTCCGATAAATATTCAAAATGAATTTTCATCTATAAGTTATTAAAAGCAAAATAATCTTACAAATTCTTAATTTGAAAATTAGGGAAAATGTAAGGAAAAATAAGAATATTTTTTCCATTAAATTAATGGTTTTACTATCAAACTTTTAATCAAATATTTTCCATTTCTACTCAATTCCAAATATATATTTCAATAATTGTTTCAACTCAGCAATTTTAACCTTAATTTTCTCAACATCATTGTTATGGAATTGGAGTTAAAATTTCTAACTATTAGGATAAAACACAAAGAAAATGATGTGTAATCAATTAATAAAAAAATATTACAAAATACGGTTAACTCTAATTTAAATAATATTATTATGCATTTTTGTTTTCTCGTGAAAATTCTAAAACACAAATCTTTCAGTAAAAAATAATATTAATACCAGATTACAACCGAAGCATATGAGTTACAATTTTTCACATCCTTTTATTATTATTATGGAAATTAAATTAAACAATAAAAAAAACTATAATAAACTCAAAACGTATTAAAACTTAGAACAATGCGATTAAAGACGCAAAAAAAACTGATGCGTATTAACTTTTACGATTCTCTCATAAAAAGAAATAGTTTCGTACAAAAGAAAGAGTAAAAGAGAAAAAATAGTTAATATAAGCCTAAAAAAATAAAGCAGAGAAATAAAGTGCTAATTTTGTCATCTCATAGCAGTACGAGAAAGAGAAAAAGAGTGCATAAAAACAACAATTATCTTCTTGAAGACTCTCGCTCTCTCTATCCTCTGGCATATAATAAAACAAAAGTACTGCAACATTATAGACAACAGCGAGTGTAGATTCTAATACATTTGGCATTCATTAGTCTGCTAAATGAGTGCGAGTACAGTACAACTGTACTTTTTTCGTTTCGCAGATCGCACTCATCCTTTTTTCTATGCCCTCATCTCTCATCTGATGCGCTCTTATTTTCCTATAATACGCAAGAATGGATAAGACACCAAATTAGTGACGCTTTTTATCGTTAGTGTGCAGCGCAGAGAAAGAGAAACTATTACGCTAAAAGTGGCACTAGTTTTATATTAGTTAGTGAATTCAGTTGTAACTGAGTTTCGTTTCTTTTCTGTTTTGCCTTCAAGTTTCGAGCAAATGTCGAATTCTAGACGTGTGACAAATCAACCAGTTTTTTGTCATTAGAGACAAAAAATTGCTGATTAGAAACATTTAGAAACCAATATTTTGATTTTTTAATTCTAAAATATTATGAAATATGTTTTCCTACTTATTTAAAAACAAATAATTTTCTTCTCATTTATCGAATTTGTTAGTTAAGTGCAACAACTAATTTTAATTCCAGTTAAACAACTATAGAGTTAAATCTAAAATTAGTTGTTTTTATCAATCAAAGTAATCTTTTGCTTAATAATAAAAAGAGCATTCATTGGTAGACGAAAGAAGACGAAGAAGAAGTAAATAAAACATTTTGTTAAACCCATATAATCTGATTTGCAGCGATGAACTATAAGCCGAAATAAATAAACTAATCGTTAATCCGAATGAAAACATGGTAATCCATAAAAACTTATACAAACAACATTTTTATTCCGTAAATTGAAAGGCGATGCACCAAAATGTTGTATTTTAGCCCAAATATAATACTAATCAAAATCAAAATAAATTTGGCACATATTTTTTTGTTAACCAAAGCAAATATAGTATTAGATTTAGGAAAAAATTTCTCTCTTTCACTGCTCTCAATAAAGTAGATTTACATTATTTATTGAGTATCCTTTCCATTCCCATTCACGCAACGAGAAATAAAGTCGTTTATTTCAACAATGTTTTGCAGTGAAACATCTTTTAAGTTACTTATTCAGCACACTGTAGAGAACAAAATGCATCTCTCTCTCTCTCTCTCTCTCTCTCTCTCTCCTCTCTCTCTCTCTCTCTCTCTCTCCACCGCTCTCTCACAATCCGCTGAAATATCTCTTCGTCTATCGTCTCAACAATATATTTATAGTAAAAGGAAAACAACTCCAAAAATTACAACAGCAAACAAAATTACTTGAATAAGACTATAATTACATTATCGTTAGCAAACATGAACGCACACAGAGTTAGAGATAGAGAGATAGGCAGACAAATAAAATGGACCGTTAATATAATTGTTACACACAAGCAAAACACAAAAATATAATTGTGAACGACATTAACACAATTGATATTTTTTATTCGTTACGTTTGATGATCCAAAACATAGCGAGAATGAGGGAGAATACTGGTGAGAGAGAGAGAGAGAGAGAGAGAGAGAGATCAATTTGTCTATGATATCAGTGTAGTGTGTGTTATATAAACTTGAATGTTGTTAAAATTGACTGAGAAAATTGTGTAACGCCTATGGCTATGAATGTAGACAATTGTCAAACTGAAATGTTACATCTATTTGATAACACAACCGCACATCCACTGCTCTATTCGTTATATGAAATATATTAAATTAAATTGAGTTCGTATGTATAAAAATATCGAAAAACGAGAACGAATTTAAGCCTTTTTTATGAGTAAAGCATTAAAGCTTTATTATATTTTTTTTGTGGAAGAAATGCCTATTTTTATCATACTTTGAGTTTTTTGGTATATTTTTTAAGATATAGAGCTCGGTTTATAAATATGTGGGCAAATATTAATAAAAAAGAAAAATGAATTTAACTTTATGGACACACAAACAGGGAATATATATATAAATCAGTGAATTTTCATTACGCAAACAACATATATCTGGTGATCAGTGAAGGGAACGACCACTAGTCATACCCCAACGACAGGCCAGAAAAAATATACTTTATAATGAAACTGAGAAAATGGTTAGCAATAAAAACAAATAATAAAAAACAGCACAGAAACCCGAAACAAAACTCATTTTTCATTATAGAAAATAAGTTTTCCGTAAAACCATTAATGATATGTGACCTAAAAGAATGTGCACTGAAAATACGAAATAGCGGTCGAAACTCGTAACTACTGAATGGCAAAAGCAATAATTTCCAGAGAATTTCCTTTATATAAATACAACAATTTACTATTTACCGAATCGTTCACAATAGGAAAAGCTCGTGCGTTGTATTATCATAGTAAAAGGGGACCAAAAATAATGTGAAATCGGCCGAAAAAATTTTGTGCCGCACAATAACTTTTAATACGCGATAGAGAATGATGAGAGAGAGAGAGAGAGAGAGAGAGAGAGAGAGAGAATAGAAAAAACCGGTACATTCATCATTCATTCAGAGGTTCCGCATCTCATCACACACAGAGAAACAGACAATTTAAGTGCGCTATGAATGGCATATATGCCAAAATGTATTCAATATATAACTGGTTATATTATTAACTCTCCAGTGGGACAATGGTTTTTAGGCGCTCTCTAGTCTTTGTCATTTGGGAGACAGTATTCCTATTGGTCCACAGTTAACCATATAAAGAACATAAAACAGCGATATACTCAGCATACATATATATATAGTCGAAGAGCCGCTCATTTTCCGTTAACTGCATTAATAATAAATAACATCAGACATGTGAAGAACTATAATCATCCCAACGATGAGTAATGCTGTGTTTTATGTGCCTCTCTCTCTCTCTCTCTCTCTCTCTCTCTCATCGCACTCTCACCGGCTTATAGATAATAGCAGTTACAGTGCTCTAACAGAAACATAAGTTTTTCGCCCATTTCAGTGCGTGTGTGTATAATATGTGCGAGAGAGTAGCGGTGATCGCCTCTTCTCTAATGTGATGATTGGGAGTACCGAAATGAATGCATTAGAGGAAGAGATAGTGTAAAAGCCAGCCATCCCTAAATACAATTATGTTTTATGTAACACTGATATGTGTTATTACAGTTGCCGTTATATTTTTCGATATCGGTCTCTCGCAGATAAAACTGTATACAACACCTGAGACCTCGTATTTTTCTGCGAAATAAAAATGTGTGCGAGCAATACGTTTTAAATTTCAATTTTTCCAGCTCTAGTATGCGATTATGCTCCCCAATCATGGGTTTAACTTTTTATAATGACTTTCGTTTAAGCGGCGATTTTTTCTCTGTTGAGGGTTTGGACGAACAGCTAATAGAACTGTAACGTACACACGGAAGCAGATGTTTAATTAAGTTTGAACAAAATTGTTATATTTATTTATTGAAACACGACTGTGAGCTTCCATAGAAAAGATAAAATAAAAACGAAACGAAATAGATTCGACTGATAAGACTTTTAGTTTAGTTTTAGGAGAATCTATTTTGAGAGTTAGAATTTTTGATTCCATGAAATATACTACTCTTTGTAATCGTGAAAATTTTAAGCTTTAACCCAATATAAGACACAAGCACGAGCCCAACACTAATACTACAGTTGGATAAAGTAAAAGTTACAATAAAGTTTTACTTCAAAAAGATTTTAAAATTGCAATGTCACATCTCAGTCAAAATTTTCTTTATTTATGATCATTATAATTATATTTATATATACATCAGTAGTAAAAGTATTTGTAAACTTTGATTGGTTTTAATAGTAGTGAATTATCATTAAAGCCAACCAAAATTGGGTTCTCCCGAATAGTGATAGTTAATATGAACCTTCGGAGACACTTTTAAATACCCAGAATTTTAGTGATTTTTATCCCGAATTATTATATGAAATTTATATGTTAGACTTAATAACGTTATACAAATGTATATTCTAATAATCAGAGGTGTGATTTTTGGGAACAACGAATGATCAAATTTGGTGGTTATTTGGTTATAAAAATTAAAATTTTTGGTAGTTATAAAAACTTGGCAAAACTC
>JAQGAW010000073.1:0-47421 GCA_034698025.1 Phthiracarus crinitus
TTAATTGAGCTTTGCATTGAGCTTGAGCTAGCTTAAGCTAGCTGGTCTGAGCTTGAGCTTATTCTCATCACTAACAAAGAAACAGTGTGTCACATAAGCTTGAAAATGTGTGCATTGGGAAGTGAAACGCAGTGGCATTAAACGAAATATATGCAGTCTAAACGAGTAGAGATGGCAATTCTTAGCCAAAAAGTCTTTGAATTTTATAACAGGCTTAGGCTTAAGGACAGCAGAATTCGGGTTCTCCCGAATCGCGAGAGTTTATATTATCTTCCGGACACTTATAAATACAGATTATATGATATATTAAATAAATTAAACATGAACTTTGCCCGAATTTGTACTTTTCGCCCGATTTGACCGAATTCACCGAAAAGCCCGAAATGATCTGTAAATCTAAAAATTTGAGTCAAACTTAAAGTACTGGCAAACGGAAGCACATCCTCAAATCTATTAAATTTGAGTTTCTTTGCCTAAACTTTTGTTTAAAACTAATCTCAATACATAATGCCAATTAAAGTTTTTCAAATACAACTTTAATAACGGTTATGAGTCATAAACATTCGTAAACAATTGGTTATCCTTCAAATTTTCTCAAAGCAATAAAATATGCCAAAAATTTATTGTTATAATAATGCATATTAATAGGCTCAGGCTAAGACAGTCTCGGATCCAAAGGCGCAGGATAATAAAAAGCCTCTGTAACCTGATCTCCCCATCTCTTGTCGGGAGTTAGTGGTAAAAAACTAAAAATAGCAGAATGTACGCAATTAAAGCAAACTAATTAATTATAATATTTATGTAATTTAATCTAGTCTTAATGTACACATAAATTTTTTAAAAAACTTTTCTTAATTTTTAAAATTTTATATACGATATATTGTTTAATTACAAAATTTCAAATAAGCTGTTAATAATTATGGTTATTATCAACGTTTGATGTGATTATCGTATAAAAATGATATTTATTATAATCGGGCTTATATTTAAATCAAGAATACGGCTCGGGCCGGGCCTAACTCAGATCTTCCGGGCTTGAGATTGGACTGAATATTTAAACAATTTGACACTCCATATCATACCCTTACGACCGCATGCACACTGCAATGTACTTATTAGGGATCGGAAATTTCGATCAGAAAAATGTTTAAATTCGGTCAGTATTCGGTTGAAGTTTTTACCGAATTAACTTGTTGTATATTATTATTTTATAGATTTAGATTTTTTTTCATGAGTAAATCACAGTATAAAATTAGCAACATTTTCATGCATGAAAGGCGCACTTATGCCTAAGGATAGTGATTTCGTGTAAAATACAGCATTTTTTCTTAAATCATATGACCGGGAGATTAATATGTTATCATTTATTAAATATAACTAACTAAATAAAAGTAGTTTTATTTTCCCTGGTTTTCCCTGTTTTGGCAGCTTTTTAGAATAATCGCGGAAATACGCTTATTTTGAATAAAGTTCAATTTTTTGCTATATTTAACAAAATGGAGTTAATATATGGACAAATTTTTTTATAAGTATTCAATGTATTTATAAAAGTATGAGATTCATTGAAATAAAATAGACAAGGATTTACAGAATATACACCATAAATTTTTCATATCATAAATCTAATAAATGTCTGAGATTTCTTAATATTAACAATAATAAAAATTTTCCTCTAACTGTTCCCGGTTTTAATACATTTTTTGTTCCCAATTCCCTCTCGTTTTAACCACTTTTTAGTCCCGGTAATCAATATCCTTACTTATGCCCAAAGAAAAATTTAAAAGCTCTCTGATTGGTTGTTTTAAATAACACCTCCTAATGCGTAATAATTAAGCTCCACCCACCAAACCCAATCGTCGCACTGTTAGACGAGTTCTATTTATTTGCATTTCATCATTAAAATAAAAAAATCTTTAAACTAAATTAAATTAATTTAAATCAAAATACTGTTTGATTCCTAATTGACTCCTAAATGACTCCGAGTCACTCATAACTGATTCCTAATGACTCCTAACTGGCTCTTAGTGACTCCTATCTGACTCCTAATGACTCCTAACTGGCTCTTAGTGACTCCTATCTGACTCCTAATGACTCCTAACTGGCTCCTAATTACTCCGTACTGTGGATTATTTTAGCACTTTTTATCGCCTAAGAAACTTCCCCATAAACCTTGCCAATGCTCTCATCTTATCTTATGAATTGGTGAGAAGTTCGTTCCATTTAAGATGTTTTTATTTTAATAAAGTAATATTTTAATTTTTCCTCCCTTTTCACTGTAATGTATCACTTTTCTGAGTTTATTTCTTTTATTAAACTTACTTTCAATAATTTGAACAGCTCTGTTGATTTTTTCTTTGTCATTATTTCCTTAATCGACTGTTAATTAGATTCCTTTTAATCAATATTTTATGATTTTGTTGCTGTGATAGTTTTGTGAATAAACTTTGGTATTTGTGTGTTGTTATAACAGGTTATGTGTTTAATAACAATAAATAATGAACTTTATTCTCTAATTTTATGCATTTCTCTTTTTATCTTTAGTCAAATTTGTGAATTATTGTTATCATATATGCTTATATTGGGACTAAAATCAACAAAAGTCGCTTTCTTAGACATACTTCTACTATGATTCTATTAATGATTTTTGAAAAATATTTGATGGCACAACATTCATAACGATTGTAGTTTTCAGTTTTAAATAAATAAACAAGTTTTAAAAAAAATATAAACGTATTTGAATATAATTAGTGCTTAATTGTTGAGGGAATAAGGAACTTCCCCTTTGGCCCTGTCCTGCCAATGCCCTCATTTTAATCCATAGATTGCGGCGTGGAGTTATTTCCGCGCGAAGCTTGTCATTAGTACATAAGATTTGAATACACACGGATTTTGTTGTTAATGAACATTGTTGTCAGCAACACAAGAAATTTGACTACAAATAATAATTTATTTTAGTATTACCGACATAATTAAAAGAAACATACATTTGTTTTCTTCATAATGAAATTGCTTTTTATGTCTATTCAATTTACTTGATTTCGAAAAGTTTCGTTCACAAATATCACATGCGTAAGTAATTTTTTTGTTTTTTAATTTTTATTTTTACTGTTTATCAAAATGTTCATACAAAGGTCTATTTATAGATTATGAGTAGAGAGTAAAAAAATAGCAGTTATGGTATATCAAAATAGCGTTATAAACAGCATTAATAAATGGCTAAAATAGCACTTAAAATAGCATTTATAATTTTTTAAAAATTACAAAAATTTTCTATAGTAATCATTTTTTCTTCTTATTGTCATTTTTCTGAATCGTTTTAAGAAATTTTTAAAATTTTTAAAATGAAGCCTTTCGATGGTAATGAAAAATGTTTTTGGAGAGGTGTAATAAAAACTCATCAGATTTAAAAGACAATTTAATCTTTTTGAGCCAAATGGATTAAATTGCATTTATAGCATTTATTATCAAAAATAGCATTAACAAATGGAGCTAATACTGCTCCATTTTACTTAATACGTATACAAAAAATCTACATTTATCTAGCTTATGAATAAAAAAGTTTTAACCTCATGCTTAGACTCGGGCTAATTTCCTAATTTTATTTTGAGGTACAGAGGTTCAGAGTTTAAGCTATTATACTTTTAAGAGCTTTACATCCTTCTATAGAGCTGCGAAAGATTCTGTAAAATTATTCGATTACAATTTTGTATTCTAGAAACTTTTTAACAATAAGTAACAAAAGCCGAAATAATATGCAACCCAAACAAAATATTGTGAAGAACTCATGATAGAACCAATGGTAAATTACTGTTAATGAATAGACTACATAATTTGTTACGTATCGTTGTCGAACCGTCATATCCCACAAATTATTATACTCGACCGGCTTATCCCACAAAATCTACACACTAACATAGACAGAAAAATGCTACAAAATAATGGAATCTAATCAACATAAGCCACACATTTTTATTAATTTAAAATATTAATAAATTCAAATTAAAAAAAGTAATTACAAATTATTGTAGTGTTTGTGACCCATTATCACTAACAATTATTACTATTACAATACAGTTCTAGATGTTTCTAGAACTATGATTATTCATTGGTTAACGTTAACAAATGTAATAACATTTAGTCAAAACTGTTACTTACAATTAGTAGTATTACACTTTTTCATGTTTAATATACACGTTTATAATTAACGCACTGAATTCAATAAAGTATTTTCAATGTTTGAATGCTATTGTGTTTGCTTAACAGTTTTCTAGCCTACGTTTAACTTTAAGTTCACTATCGTGAACATTAAGGTCTAGCTATAGTGTATGTGCACTACAAGTCACATCACTAATAGGTTATACTTTTACAATAATGTTCAATACATTACAATACTAATAGTTTATTATTACTTCCGTGTTAATGCTTAATGCTATGTTTTATTAGTCATAATGCTAACTTGTAATACAATGTTTGTATTATACGTGTCACTTACATACTTACTCTCATTATGTGTAGTCACGTTTGCAGCGTTATTATTATATTGATTCAATGCTTACTTAATATATAATAATAAAGTATTGTATCGCAATTGAGTTACTTTCGTATGCTTATGTGAAAGCCTATGTTTAGCATAGCTTTCACTCTTGTGAACAGTGGTAAGCCGTCTTCATAGGTATCACGTGGTTCTTCGTATTCCTCATCAGTGGTGGCAAATCCACCACAGTCGCTGAAGCCTACAATTTTCGACTACTACTAGTCAGATACACTACATTATTGATGAGTAAAAGTTGATTTATTCTGAGATTGAGCTTCAGCTAGCTGAGCTTAGCTAAAAATCAGTGATACATTGAACTTGAGTTTACTTTAAAGAGTTGAGCTTGCTTATAAATTAAAAGATTCAAAATTTTCAGTTTAATCAAAGTCACAAAATAATTTCGGACCGAAATGTTCGGATTCTTTCAATTTATTAATAATTGTATATAATTATAAAGTTAGTACTTTATTAATCTAACACAAAAGAAATTTGTTTGGTATATTTAAAAAATGATTAAAATTAAATATATTTAGTTAAACACAATTTAATTTGAATAAAGGAAGTTCACACTTACTATTTTTAACATAAATAACGTCAAAAATTCATATTACTAAATAATATTTACTAAATAATACCAAAATTTAGAGTATCTTTTGATCATTTATCGTTTGATAAACAAATTCTACTTCCTATTTAGCTTTTCAATGACTTTAATTGCATTACATTACATTAATTAATGAATTTACAATTCAAAATTTTGTAAATCCAAATATTTTGGATGATAACATTGTATTAGTATATATAAGTCTTTATTGTAATTAACAAAAATTATTAAAACATTAATTTTAAATAACTTGTCATTTATTTAATAAATTATTTAGCGATACTAGCATGTGTAGCGTACATACTTATTCATTACGACATATATCAATTGTAAGATTATATATCAATTCTTTAGCATTGGTAGTGTAAGAATACAGACCTTTAGCATTGAGGCCTATTTCTGTTGAAGCTGTGTCAAGTGTAACTTACATACTTTTACATATGCCACACTAACATTACAGTGTTATACATTCCCTTATAGTATACCGATGCAGTACATGCTCTATCATGCCCTTATTTATGCAAAACGTTTAACGTTATAGCTTCGGTTAGGTTTCAGCCATTCAAACAGCAAAACGATTAACAGGTTACTTCATGTACAACACATATTTATCTAACTATAATAAATGTAAAGCTCAGTATTTCCTAAAACCCTATAGACAATGAAATCTATTAATACTGCAATTGGTGTTAAATACCCAAAATATCTATAATAATAATAAATTCTGCTTCAGTTGAAAAAACTTTCTCAATATTTAGCTCAATTTAACTAAGAAGCTATTTGATTTCTCTAATAATGTACAAAATAGCTTAAAATATTAAATAATAAACTAAAATTTGGTTAAAATAATCAAAAAATGGCTTTAAATTCTATTAATTATTGATATAAATAGGATAAAAATGGATCAAATATTGTTTAAAATAACATTTGGAGTAAAACTATTTCGAGACACCATCAAAATTTTTGTGATGCTGACTCGACGAGAGCTAAAACACAACTGAATTAAAATTCACAATATGGTCACTGAAGTGTTATTTACAACAATATATTTGAAAACTAAAAAATATTTTCATTAAAATAATATTTAGTAAAAGTAATAACAACTTGAAAACAAAAATAAAATATTGTTGTGCAACAATATAATAAATTATTTAAATGTTAAAAATATTTAATACACCAAAATTTGACTCTTCTTTTAAATTAAAATAGAATATAAAACAAAGTGAGCTCATTAAGTATGTTCATACTCTTGTTTTTGCATTTTATTAATGTAAAAAGAGAATCTTTAACAGAAGAAAATATTGAAAAACTTTTAATTATAAACATAGTTACCCAGAGGGGAGTGCTTGCCTACACTATGGATAGGGGGCAACACTTACATTATGGTTCAAACTCACTTACCATGTATAACGTGATTTGCTGCTAATATGTTGCGGATTAATAACACACATAGTTACCCAGAGTTGACCCCCTCTAGAATTTTGGAAAAGTTGACCCCCCGCCCAAAATTTTCAAAATCTGGGACAAGAAAAAATTGAAAATTTTTAAAAAATTTTGGTCAAATGGAAAAAAATTGTGCATCAAAACTGATGAGATTTTGTTACCCCATAAAATTTTGACAAAAATTTCAAAAAATTATCGTTTAAATTCATCAAGTTTTTCGAGGGGCGTGGCTTAGGCTTTGGTCGAAAAAGTTTTTTTAAAAAAAATTTTGGTCCGAAGGCCAAAAATATTGTCGTTTAAATCCGATGAGTTTTGACCCCCCCCTAAAAATTGAGATTTTATGGATCTGACCCCACCTAGAGGTTTTGAGTCTGGGTAACTATGGGTATACCATAATAATCCGATTCCTGATTATCATCCCTTCGCTTATTTTTTTAATTGCAATAAAACAATAATTTTATAAATTTGTTTTCTGTATTTAGCACTTAATATAATAAATATAAATAATTTAATTATGTATTTTGTTATAATTTAATTTATGGAAAGACTATAAATTATGTTTTAGTTAAATAGATTATTAGAAACCGAATGAAACTTATTTCTAACGAATGTATTGCTTATTTAAATGCGTTTTATCCTTTTATTTGATTTAAAGAGTAAATAAATCAGCATTAAGTTACTCGTTAGCGTTAAACGAAACTATTATCAAACATTTTTGCTTGAATTCAATTTAAGAAATGTTTGTGAACAGTTCTCGTCTATTAGATAAGGAAATTGAAATCAAATCATTGTTTATGCTCTTTTAATCACAGTTAACCAAAAAAACCTTCAGTCAAAATTATTGCTCTTAAACCATTGCAAAAACAGTAATATCCTTTATTAGTTAATAATTATTATTTATTGGTCAAAATGCAATACGTATGATAATTTTATTTAATAAAAACAACAACGATATATATACAGGTATATTCAAAGAAAGACCACGTTATAGACACCATTAAAAAGATAGGAGTAATTATTATTTTGATTGTTTATTTCAAAATAGAGCATCTTCTAAGCCTAATGGCTTAAGAAAGATTTGTAAATCTCCATCAGTAGGTGTTGTTAGCAGACGAAACATGATTTTAACAAAACATTTTTTTCTCAAAAACTGTTTGGTATTAAGGAATAATAGCAAACTTTTTTAAGTGATCTATTGTTTTTGCAGTGTCTGTCAGTCTGCCTGTGCGTTTATTAAGGGATATTTTCTAGATATTTATTAAGGGTTTTTATGTTTCTTTATATTTATTAAGGGATTTCTGAATTAAGGCCTAACAATAGGCTTAAAATGAATTAAAAATATCTTTTAAACGGGCGAAAAATTGGCTAAAAATGGTTGTAAAATGGCAAAAAAAATGATAAAAATAGACAATGAATTGGCTAAAAATGGATTAAAAATGGTTTTATCCAAAAATTAATAAAATTTCTTAAAATAATAATTTCTGATAAAAATAATATTGTTTAAACTACAGATTGCGCCTAATATTTGGCAGCACACGTACTAATATTAGATATTATAAATTACGAATAATACTGGTGATAGCCGTCTATTTGCGATTATGAGTGTCCGCTTAACAATTTGTGTGATGTTGACTCGACGTAAGCTAAAACACAACTTAACCAAAATTCTTAAAACATTCACTGAAGTACTATTTTCGAAAATTTATTATAAACTAATATTTTTTTCGTTAAAACAAAATATAGTAAAAGTACTAATTTCTTTAAAACAAAATAAAATATAGTTAACCAACAATAAAAAAATTAATACAATATGCAAAATTATTTATTACTTTTTAGACTAAAATTTTGATTATACTTTGTATTAACTCTACCGTATAGTAAAGACATTATGATTTGAAGTATGGTTCAAATTGCTTGAGGGAAATAAACGTTTATAATGCAATATTGAGTCGTAAGGGTATCTTCTAAACTATGTATTTAACGAAAAAGCAATATTTATTTAATTCTTTGCATTTTTGTTATATATTATATTTATGTGTATGTATTTTCTGTATTATCAAAATAAAAAAAACTTAACTTAATATTAAAAATAATTTTTTCTGTGTTTAACTTTATACTAAAAAATTACTTTTCAAATTCCTTTATGCTTACGAGTTAGATATTGCTTTACATTAAAACATCCAAAACAGTATAAAATAAAACGAAATCTTATTTTTTCGCTTCATTTTCTCTCTCAGGTCATTGAATCGCGAAACTAAATGAGAGAAAATAACAGAAAAAATAAAACTATAACACAATTGGAGTCATTTCCCATGTGATTGCAATTCATCTTTTCGTTAAAACTAACTTATTTTGTTTGGTATTAATTTTCTTCATCTTTTTTCATTGGATACTTGATTATATGCCCTTTAAAGGTTGAAGAAAATTTCTTCAATAAATATATTTTCGATACGTCGAGTGTTGCACAAACGCGATAACTGAAAATGAATGGCTACTATGGGATGTACTGTAACAGTACAGTCAACACTACCATATACTGTATACTGTAAATGGACACACAATATAGAGATTATAGATATGAGAAATAGAGATTGATATTATTAAAAGAGCAAAATAAGAAGATTGTGTGTTCTTTATGCTCTCAGTCGTCAGTAAAGTGTGATTGTTTTAGTTTTCATTCGGAAAACTAAACCTAATTAAAATAATTACTCAATTAAACTAAAATAGTTTTAGATTTAATTTATAATTCTTTTTAAAAAATATTATGAAGTATTATACTTTATTTATAAGTTATTACTTCATTATATATCATAAAAGATAATTAGCGTAATTTATAATGTTTTAAAACAGACTTAATTGCTTAATTCATTTCGCTTTCATAAATTTTACAAATAGATTTGAAATTCTATCCACATATACCTTTCGTCTTAAATAAATTAAAATTACATGAAAAATAATCTATCCATTAAAAAGTGATAAATTGACTAACGATAAGAGATATATATTATATACAATTTTTACATGATTTTTAATCGCATCACACACCCATTGAGTCCTCTGTGTTATGGAGGGATGATATTACTGTTACTGTTACTGCAGGATGCTATACAGTACTGTATATTTGGTTGCTATGCTTACCAACCATTGGAAACAAGGCAATAAGAGCTTCATTCTTACGCTTTCAAGTAAAAGTACTAAGTTTGGATTTAAAGGTTTCAACGTAAATCTATGACCTATTGTTGGCCAAATTCACCGAAACTCCATGAAAGCACTTTTTTGTTTCAGAGCTAAACAGTAATTCTTAACGATATGTGGAAATCGTGTGTTTGTAAGTCACAAATATAAGTTAAGATTTTTATACAAAAAAATGTATATCTGGTTTGTTGTTAGAAAATCAATAATTAGTTCCAATAAATAAACACTGAATCGATTTAAATGAAACTACTAATAGTTAAAAGTTATATGACAATCATTAAAGCGAATTAAATTGTTTACAAACTTTTTAATGGTCTCTTTCTTCGAAAAACAAAAGCGCGTCCTTAAACAAAGGCAATTATCCGCAGTTGTGATTTTGCTAAAATGAGCTGACAAACAATATTGGACTAAATTTATTCAACAAAAAAAATTTGACCTCAAACTGTCACCAGTGTAAACAAGCTTCTAAAATATGTCATTTTAAAGGATTTAAAATATATATTATATAAATAATATTTTTTAAAAAAGATAAAAGTAAAGAGACATCAAAAATGGCATTCATTTGGAATAAGCTTGTAATCGATATTCTCTTTTTCATTTCGTTTGTCAATGTTTTATTTTATTCATCTAAGCTTACAAAAAACTATCATTAAAATTCCATTAATTTAAATTTAAGCGAGAAAAGAATAAATTTAAAATAAATAATAACAAGTTAAGTGAAAAAAGTGAAAATATTGTTTTCCTCTGTTTTAGAAAAACTTTTAAAATCATGACACTTGACTTTAGCAGTAAATTTCAATTTGTTGTCGCAACACTTTGAGTAAACTTTTTTTGTTAGCATTAAATAATGTCAATTGGGATTCCGTTTCTTCGTATTTTGTTTTGTATTGAAAAATATCTTTTTGCAATTCAATTTGGTTCGTAGTCAATGTAGTGTATGAAGAATAACAGTATATATACAATATTCCTTATATAATCAAGTGATTGTGAGTTTGCTCATCCACTTCCACTTTAAACTGAGTGCAAAGTTATTTTTTCTGTTCCTTTTTACATAAATTTGATCTCAATATCAAATAAAAACAGGGTTTTTATCAAAGTAAATAAATAAATCGTAGAAAATAATATTAATTCAAATTATAAAAGCAGAATAAATAAGATAAATAAAGTTTATGTTTTAAATAAAAATATTTTAAAAGACTAGCGAAAGGCAATATTTATATAAATGTAGAGTTGTTTAATAAATATAAATAGATATTTTGATCAGAAGTTGTAAAATAGACGACATAGTATTATCGAGAATCGAGAAAAATAACATGAATATATAGTACTCCATAAAAGTGAAGGAAATGATGTGAAAACAGATCAAAGGATGATATGTTTCCCTCTGACGATGCAGTCATGGATATTGAAAAACGTGCTTTCATTGCATAGCTTTCAATATATGATCATTTCTTTGATATTATGATATATTCTTAAGTTCAGTTGAATATTATAATAATAACTTAAAGATATTTTGTATAATTCATATTTTCATATATAAATATCAATAAAAAGTTTTCAAAGTAATAGAAATATAATGAAAGCAATGGGAAATATGTAACAAACAGTAAAGAGGAAATAATAAAGAGAGACATTTTATTGAAGAGTTAACTCAAAGAGTAGAAATAGTAGTCACGGAATAGTTGTTCCAATCAATAGAAGAGAATAATCTATATATTTAATTTCGTTTATATATATACCTATTTCAATAATTAAAATTGTGGAATAACTGTATGGTATTTATGTATGAATGTATGAATGCGCGCGTTTGCTTGTTATATGAATAACACAACATTCACGCTGTTATAGTGTTGCTTATTATAGCAAAAAAAATAAAACTAATTAAAAACCATAGAGAAAGGAGAGAGAGAGAGATTAAATGCTATAATCACACACACTTTGAATTTTTGCAGTTACAGCTACACAATGCGTTTAATGCCATACACTTCTATTCAGACAATATTTTATTGAGTATTATATGAATAAGAAATACTACAATTTTTCTCATTACTATTAGAAGAGGCCATAAAAATGAATGATTTCATTAATTGATATGCGAAACTGCATTCATTTGAGTGCACTAACAGAATATTCTCATATTGAATTTACTCTACTATTAGGTAACTAAAAACATGCCCTCATATCAATTATTTTTACTTTTTTGAATTATTAAACTAAATATATAGTGTTATAGTTTTATTTTAGCAAAAAACTAGTAAATAATTATAATTGCAATAAAAAGTTTCGTTAATTATAAGGTATATATCATTTTAAGATCGCATTAATTAGAAAAGACATCATATAATACTAAACTATACATTAAAGTAATTTGAAACATAAAAATGCTTTATTGCTTGCAAACATTATCCACAGTTAAATGTGTAAATATTTTATGAAAAAGCGTTGCGAATAAAATATTAATAAAAAAGGTCACTCTCTCGTAAGATCTTATTATTATGAAACAGTGTGTGCATAGGGAGTGAGAGAAACAGAGCAAAGTTGGAATCGCGGATCACATTATCGCTTGCGCTATCACTTGAAGCGCATGTCCGCAACAGTGCTGTAGAAGTGTTGCATCTCTTGTGATATTTATTCATTTCCAAGTCTTGCCATGTTCTGACTATGTTCCAAAAACGACAAAACGGTGTCTTTTTCTAATTGACAGTGTCATGGAATTTATACGCCATTTAACAATATTAAATATAATTTATGGTAAGTTAAAAATATTATTAATATAAATAACACTTAAATGTTATTTTAACATTTAATATTTTTTTCCCTGTGGTAAAAATTAGTTTAAAATTTTCAATCACTATTTTATAACAAAAAACTTTGAGCAGAGCTTTAATATTATTTAGTCTAACAATTTCACTCATTTCAAATAAAATAAATATTTGATTATATTTCGATATAGCGTACTGTATGTCATACATAATACCCTTATTATGAGTAAAGTCAGCAACTCTTTTAGGCAATGCGTGTTTTAATTTCTGATTTTTATATTTTAACTTATTTTCTGCACAATATAAAGAACTGTCGCCTATCAAAGCCTTGTATATCAAACACAAATATGATTCCTATAACATTAAATAATCGTAAAAACTATTGAACAAAAATCGCTTTTAATATAATACAGTATATGTTGTTAATGTGAATCATAATATAATAGGAAATTATTTATTTTAGGAAACGATAAAAATCGAATATTTTTAATGTTATATAATGTTATACTAAATGAAAAAGCATTAAATAAGAAAACGTTTTAACAAAAGAGAAATAATTTAAAAGAAGAGAAGCAATAGTTTAATGAAAGATTTGTTTAATGGCATATGAATGGTAACAAAAAAGTGGGACGTTTTACACTATAATGCGAAATATGTTTTGCGTTTATATAATGCATTATCATTAGTGGTAGCGATTATTTGTCTCATTATTGCTAGTTTAAAACGAAAGACACCCATATTTAGATTTCCAACTAAAAGTAGATATGGTATTAGAGAAACTTATGATAATTGGATTTTTTTGAATGAAATATATTTTATTACGCGTTATTCCTATAATTTAATGCATTAAATATTAAATGCTTTAGCCTTAAGTTGTTTTCAAATCGCACACTAAATTTTATTAAAAAATTATTTTTAAATAAAAATAAAAGTTTTGCGCATCATTTTTTGGAAGTTAACCCACAAACCATTAAAGTTTGTCTAAATATTGATTTTTCAGAAGTTATACATAATAATAGTGATGATTCGATCAGTTTTTGCGAATGAATAGTCACAAAAATCGTGATTTAAGCTCTATTTTACAACATTAATAAATTAAATTTAATTAAAATATTAATAATTAAAAATTTCTGGTAAAATGACACAAAACAAAGCAATGAATGGAAAATCAAATGAAAACTTCATTAACACTCATCTGTTGTTGCGTTAATTAAGGTTTGAATGCTCGCTCGTATATATAACTAATTACTGCCAATTTTGTGCATTTGTGCAAACCATTAATTGCAATGTATTGCAATGGATGGCTAAAATTTAATGCCATCACATTAGTAATGCTTTTTATTGGTGTTATATTTCTCAATTTGCTTGAATTTATTATTCGTTTGGTTTATTATATAATTTATCTCTACTGTAAATCCCTTAAAATTATTACTTTGATTATTAAATGAAAAACAAATAGTTTAAAATGAGTTAACATTTTTAGTTATTCAAACTAAAAATTATTAAATTGCATGATTGAAATCAAAGAAACATAGAATTATTAAGCAGAGCTAACAATTCTTTAATGACTGAGAAAATTCTTATTCATTTCAATTACGTTAATTTAAGGATTGGTTGTTATTTGTGTAATCGAACATTGGATATAAAAGAGTATGTGATGGTATATCGAAAAGCATTAACTAATGAGAATTAAACGTAAGCTTGTATTGTGAGGGTTGATGGGAATGCAAACATGTGACTGAGAAAACATCAAAATTAAAACAATTTCGTTATCTTCCAGTTATGTTGAAAAAACACATAATAATATAATTTTAATGACATTACATTTACTATCAGTTACTTTATTATTTATTCAATTATTAATTTTTTAACAATATTTTTAAAAAATTCATTAATACTCAATTAATTTGATCAAATGATATATCTGTTACACTGAACTTTGATTATTTTATTATTCAATATTTTCAAAATTGAAAATTTTCAGGATGTAATGATTTTCTAAGAGAACAGAAAAAATTAAAAAAAACACGAAAAGCGAAAGAAAACTTGTTAGCATTATAGTACAAAAATTAGAGAGGAATATAATTATTAGAGAAAGAGAGAGAGAAGTTTAGATACAGTGTCTGAATATCTGGTTTGTAATTTACTTTCTAATAGCTTTTATTTGATTGTGAACGACAGACAGGAATCGAAAGTAAGAAAAACAATTTTCTGCAAACGAATGCAACGCTTCAATCAATTAATGCGATTGACATCTAATTTGTTGCTTTTCTGTCTCATCCATTCTGTTTAGTTTTGTATTGATGAAACAATGTGTTTATGTCACGAAATATCTATATATACATGATATCATTGCTAGTTTTTTTGGACAATGATGTATAGGCTTATATGCCTGAATATTATATAGTAATCGCTATTTTGTCTCTCTATTTGATAAAAGGAATATCATGCATAAAAGTAGTATCACTTGATGTTCCAGCTAAGGTTAAAAAAGGCTCTGAAGTACAGTTGAACTGTTTATACGACTTGGGAAACGCAACACTGTATTCATTAAAATGGTTTTATAGCTTCAATGATTTGGGTAGAGATGAAAAAGAATTCTATAGATATACACCACGTGACAAACCTATTAAGCAAGTGTTCCCATTGAAGGGACTCGATGTCAATGTGAGCCAATATTAATTCAATTACTATTAATTTTAATTTAATTAATTATATAAATTAAACATATAGTTTGAAAAATCAAATGGAGGAACACTTAGGTTAATCGTCACTAATAGTATGAGCGGAACTTATAAGTGCGAGATCAGTGCTGAGGGAACCTTTCAAACAGTGTTTGCAGAAAAATTGATGACAGTTGAAGGTATTTCTTATTAACCTGATTATCATAAATAATTCATAATCATAAACAATATCTTAAAGGCTTTTTGATTGTTTTATTAGAGCTTTTTTAGTGAAATTTAAATTCCTAGTCGTTAATTAATTTTAACATTAAGCATAATTATAAATCGATATTAAATTTCAAATTAAAATAATAAAAAAGTTAGTTAAATTGAAAATAAGAATTTATTTTTATATAATTTATATATAGAGCTCATTTATTTTGTACTTTCTTTTTTAACGCTTCAAACATTATTTTTTTTTACATTATATCTTAAAATATAATATTTATACCATAAAGTTTACTATATGTTAGTGCATACTCACGATTCAGTTAAATGTTAAGAGTTTGGGATTCGGGCAGACAGTCATTCCGCTTTGCAAAAACGAGATAACAGATGAAAGCTAAGCAATGGTAGGTTTAATACAATTAATTGTTAATTTATTATTGCAGCGAATAGAGGAGCATCACAACGACCATTACTTGACAACAAATTGATGCTCATGTTGTGCGCCAGTTGTGCCATTTTCTCATGGATCACATCATATTATTCATCAACATTTCTCCATACAATTGATTCTTATTGTTCGACCACATCATCGACTAATGAATCAGAGAATCAAACAAATAAAACAAAAAATTCATATCACAATCAAATTTTACTGCTTAACGAAAATTTTCAAAATCAACTCATATGAAGCTTGAAATATATTAATAAATATTAATTCAATTTATTTGATAATTTTGATTAAGTTATTAGAATTTTTATCGTTAATTATTAATAGTTTGGTAAACATTTCTATTGAAACGGATCATAAACTTTCATTGATGTTTAAAAGTTAAAGTGAAGTAAGTTTCAGCAAAAATGAATTTGTTTTTAATTAAGTTTTCAGTTCGTATAATCGAGAATAAAACATCGTTTGATTTATTCTTAATGTTCGCAAACACACAAACACATTATTCCTTCATAAAGCATCAATTTTAAAGTGTTGTTTATTTGTGTCGTATTTATATTGTGAGTGCAAAAAAAGCGAAAAAAGAAATCAAATCATCTCTTGCTTTTACAAATCAACAACAAAATATAGTTATAGCAATAATGTATGATACGTACAACACATCATATAAGGAGTACGTGACATAAACGAATTTTTAAAAAAATCTATAATACAATACTGTAAGTGGAAAATGAATTATCATCTGAAAAAAATAAATATAAAAACACTATAATATATAAAGTTCACACCACGGACATCGTATAGTGTTATGTGAATTGAAATATAGCGCATAAAAATTGGATGAAATTGAAGTGAATGAATGAGTGAATGAGTGAATGAGTGAGAGAGAGAGAGAGAGAGAGAGAGAGAGAGAGAGAGAGAGAGAGGAGCTATTTATTTCTTTTTTAAAATGTTTGATGTGATTTGTTTTTTTCAAGAATGTACAATGAATTGGTGTACATATTATATGATGATAAAATCTAATGAAAATCTAATTCCAAATGAGAGTCATCGAGCAATTCAATTATAAAACTTATGACTCTTAAGCGCAAAATTTTCAGCAAGAATTATCTGCTAATATTTATTAAAGAAATACTTTATGGGATTAAGCACTAAAACGAAAGTAAACGATTTTTTCAACACATAAAAATCAACTTTAATCTTGTTTAATAATTAATTTTTCTTAATTAAATAAAATCTATTTAAATAACTATTAACTAACATTCGCTAAAGTTTATTAATGTATAATTACAAAAAATTATTATAATGTAAAGTTAGGTTTTTTTTACTATTTTTATTTTAAAAATTACAATCTATTCGAATAAATCAATCGATCATTTGAAGCTAAATATTATAAAAAGTTATGAATGTTAAAAAATTAAGAATTATGATTAGAAAAAATAAATAAGTAAACCAAGAAAAACATGCATTATAATTATTTGTACGAATAGATTTAACAAATACATTATAAGTGTGTATCATTTAATAACAATTTAAATAATTATTAATTTCTGATTTATGCTTTATTTTTACTTAAGTAATAGGATTTGATTAATTAGAAATGCAATGAATCTAAAACTGCATGCCTTTTAAAATTTATTATTGTCAATACATAAGTTTATATGAAATGGAAAATTGTCAAAATTAATAAATGAAATGACTAAACTCACATTCAAACAATTAAATCTTTTGAATTTATACCTAATTTTTAATAAAAATTTTATACAGAAATATTAAAATCTTGAAGCGTTTGATTGAATTAAAAGTTGTAAAATTGTAAACAAATAAAAAAAATGTTTTAAATAAAAATATATTTATCGTACCATAAAATTAGTAAAAGGATTTTTAGCTCACTTTCTCGGAGAGAAGTCGAGCTTATGCTTTTGACTATGTCCGTCTGTCTGCGTGTCCGCAGTCTAACTAATAAGTTAGAAGATGAATAAACTTGAACATTTCTAAAATTAAATAGTTTTTATATCAATAATACTCCAAAAAGTGAACTTAATGATAACGTGTAGTTCTTGTTTTATGGTAGGATTAGTAAAACTAAGCTTATATTATAGTAAAATACACATATTATAGATCTAAATAATTAACAATATCTAATGAAATGATTAGAAAAAAAATAAAATGTTATAAAACAATACAATTATTAAGATTATTCAAACTTACGGTAATCTTATTAAAATCGGCACTAATAAAAGATTTATATTCTATAAGTTAATTTCCAAATGTACTGTAATGATCATTTAATGTTGTAAATCTGAGAGCTATTGATTCTTGTAACTTAATTATTGGCAACAAAAATTATTTGGTTTAGCATCTGTTATTTTTTATCATAAACATATCGGAAATTATATTATTTATGTATATGCATATGAATAAACGTTTCTATTCATTAAGTATCTTTCAAAAGTGGCCATAAAAGTTGATTTATCATATTATTTCACTAATCATAATAAAAATTAAATAGCATGTGGAAAATAGTACTTATCGTTTACAGTACACTACACGTTAGTAAATTAACATAGGCTTAATTTTCTATAATTAATGAGTAAATTTTAACTTCAAGTGTACGTTTAATAATTAATTCTAAAATACGGTACAATAAATTGAAGGAAAACACAAAACAATCAATACTGTACAGCACTGTAAAAAATAAAAGTAGAATTAGTTTAACGGTTGTAATTTTAAAACTAAGTTTAGCAAATATAAATGAAAACAGATGTTTCTTAAATAATTAAAATCAATTGCAAAAGTAAAATGGCATAAATATATTAAATAAAAGTTAGTGCAAACAACACAAAACATGAGTCTGTAACTTTTATATTAATTTAAAATATAAAAGAATTCAACTTTAAATCAACTATAAATTTAATTCGAACATACAAACGGACAGCCAGAAAATAATATTATGAAGGAATATATAAACCAATGTTGCTCTCGACAGCAAATGTTTCGTAGCATAAACAGTGCTAAATGAAAAAAAGCTTAGTTACGTAATCAACGGTGTCAATACTATTTATGTTACGTAACATTTGCTGTCGAGAGCAACACTGATATAAACTCGTCTCCAAAAAGTGAGCTAAAGATTCACGACATATTCAAGTAGGGTTGCCATTCTCTAAGGTTAATAAAAAATTATACTAGTTTAAAAACTTATGAAGTCTATATGCCAAATCCTTTGTTAATATAATACAGATAAACGGACAGACATGTTCAAATCCATAATTTTGATTTCTTTAAAAATTTTAGCTAAAAAATTACATTTTATAGTCTATAGATTATTAACAACTAGAGGGGAAAAATCTTAAATGAGGGTTAACCAACAAGATTCCTACTTCTGAGGTAATAGCCATTATTGTTTCACGCGCTCACTAAATGTCTGGAAATGATTTTATTAGAAATTTTTAAAAAAAAATAATGGTATACAATGAATTTAATAAAATATCAAATGAAAAACAATTATTTCAAAGGAGTGAAATTTATCTGACGTTTTTATGAAAAAAATTAATTTTTATTTTGCGAACACCATTTTAAGAATTGCTGTAATGAAGAATGAAGATTATTATCTTTCAGAGTAAGTAAATAATGAACTTTATTAAACATCAATCAAAAACTAATATAAAACTTCACCAATTTTTGATACAATCATTAATAAAACATGACTGCGTGACTTTTAAATAAAATTGCGAATACATGTGAAGGCAATATAGTAAAAAGCAGAACTACCAAAAAAATAGTTTATCCATTGTATTCTGCGTTCAGTAAAGAAAAGTTTCAAAGTTTAACATTCAATTAACATTCTTCATAATTTGAGAGAAAAAAATTCATCAAACAATTCAATTCTAAAAAATTTAATTATTTAAATAAAAATAAATTTACTATTACTAAAAAATTCTAATCGAAAAACGATATAAAAAATTTAATTTAGACGAATTCAAAAAATCAATACACAATTTTTACGTTATACAGATATGTCAGTCCAAAGAATAGAACAATAAAAAAGAAAAATTGTATTTGCAGTGTGTTATTATCTATCAATTGTATGTCTAAAACTGAAGTGGTGCTAAAATTTGTCAGAATATGAATTAAAAAACTTTAAATATAAATATTAATGCCTTTTTAAATATTAAAACAACATAAAATGTATATAAATAATAAATTCTTTAATGCATTGTAGAAAAATATTTGAAATGCTCTATGTTTAAACAAAACTCAATACCCAGTACTTATGTATTATAATATTATTTTAAAAATACTGTATACTGTAAGCCTCAAGAAAATCCTGTATTTATCAATAATCAAGCAGTTCCACACATTCATCGACAGCTAACTTTCAAATAGTTTACTGACTTATAGAACAAATATATTAGTTTTTAAATTAACGAAGTAATCTGTTTATTAATATAGGATACAGAATAATTTCCTTTATAAATGTAAGATTGCGAACATTAAGACATGAGACAAGTAGACAGACACGACAAAAAAAGATGAACCAAATTTATGAAAGTGAGCTAAAAATTAAGCAAAAATAGGACAATTTTATATGTTTATGTTAGAGGAAAACAAATAATTATTTATATTATATTTTTTATTTTCATCAATGTATCTATTGTCCAGTTCTTATACATATAAATAAAAGACAATTATTAAGTGCACGATTTAAGTTCCAAATGACGAAATTCTAATGATTTATATCACGTATAAAATTTTTCAACACAGAAATTGATTTATAAATCTAATTTTAAAATAGAAAAATGAATGAATGAATGAAACATTAAATATTAAGTTATATTTAATCATAGTATAGATTAAGTTTAAGCAAAGGTTTCTTTTAGTAAATGTTGCTTAACTTTATTCTTTAGAACATACTGAACGCATAAAATGAATGCAAAAATCGATCGATAAGTCTAAGTCTGCATTACAGTGTAGTTTCAAAGTGATAAATCAGGAAAGAGGTTAGAAGTGATTAACCACTTATGACATTACTTTGGGGTAACATTTTGTAAAATTAAAATATTTATTTCGTTAAATTTAGAAAATTGTGCAAAGTTTTATTTTAAACTTTAACTATTTTCATAAACTATTCTGATTTATAATTAATAAATCGAGTAAAAATAAAATATTTTTCAGTATTCTTTTGTAATACTTGTCAAATAAGCTCATAAAAAATTGAAATTTCATTAAAAATGGAAGAATTTCGTAATCGTTTGATAAAATAGAAACTATAATTTAATAGTAATAAAATAACGGTGATATACGGTATAACATAAGTGGTATATAAAAACATTATATTTTAAGCTGGTTTGTCCAGCAGTTTCATTGGAATGGTCTCAAATCGATTATAACCAAAATCACAACTTCACAAACGTTTCATATAAAGCTAAATTGGAAAAAATGTGTATCGAGTTATAAGTGGCGGTTTGCCTAAACAAAAACTGGCTATCATTTTATACTCGGTGTGTACTCAAGACATCAGTTGGACTTGAGTTGACTTTTTGATGTATTTAGTATACAGTATAACACTATAACGCACACATAACTGTATATGAAGAGTGTGAGAGAGCATTGCAATCAATCATTTTGACTTAAGTCAATATATTCCCATATATTCTTGAACAGGATTAAAGTCGATAAAAATATATACAACCATAACAGTCACTGCAGTGTTTGTTATATTGCTTTATATTTATTTAACTAAAAGTATAGCCACTAAAAACTATTATATATTTACCAGAAAAAAACACATTTATCTTATTGTTAAAGTGTATAAATTATTAATTATCGCTCTTTGTTATTAACATTTAGTTTATTAAACACAAATTCATTATTAAAATTGAATGGAATATAAAGAAGCACAATATTCATAGATCACACCATAAGCATAAGCATAAGCGTCATAACAATACAATATAGAATATATTAAATTAAAAACTAACGAAGTAACGTAACGAAAAGTTTTTATTTGGTTTATGCTCACTATTTTATATTCATAATCATTTGTTTTGGTTCCAATAAAAAAACTTAATGAGTGAACCAGCTTTTAGGGTAAAACTAGGGAATAGAGATTAGAGAAACATAACACTGGCGAACACCTAACAAAAAAAGCATTCTTCTATCGTAAGACAATCCACATTCGCCTGAGATATGATGCAACATTAGTAAAATATTATATTAATAAAATGTGCCATAAGTTCATTAATAAAGTAGCACTTTTATTATTATTATTATTATTACTTGAGTATATGAAGATAGTTTTTCATAATAATAATAATAATGGAGATTCCCTTATCATCAAACACCTCTCTCTGCTAACAAATAAGTAGTGTAGTGTTGAGTGTTTCTTAACGCCATGAGGATAATTATTTTGATACATTATTCTATTCTCTATTCTTAGCTGATTTAAGATTCCAACATTAAGATTCATAGATAAGGAAATTTTACTAAATTCCACTAAATAAAAACTATAAACAAATATTACATTAAATTTATCGTACTTTAAATACAAGATTTGAATTGTAAGTATTTTAGATTTAACAGTTGAAGTCGAACTTATTTGATATGTTTGTCTTTAAGTCTACCTGCAATTTAAGATTAGGTCTAACATTTTAAATAAAATAATGATGACAGCATGCGAACAATTGTAACATAATATAATCATTATAAAACAAAAATATATTAACTGAATTTACTATTTTAATTTTAGTAAAGTTTCACTCTTCATTTCTACCTCTATAAATGCAATGTAACGATGCAAATAATTTTAATTTAAATAAAAAATCGTATTTTCCTAATTCAAGCCCTGGGCTTGAACTCGGAATACTCCGGTACTGTTTAAACCTACGTTTTGTGGTCTAATTCTATAGGTTATGATTAAGGACAACCAAATTCGGGTTCCCCCGAATCAGGATAGTTTTTAATATCCTTCGGGGACATCACTAAAAGCTGTTTAGATGAACAATTAAGTAATTTAAGCCCTATTTATTTCGCCCGAATCCCCCGAATTCAGCCACTTTGCCCGATTCCCTTGAATTTACACTTTTCGCCCGATTCACCCCGAATTGTTTAACATTTTTCAAAAAATACCATTAATTTTGTTAGAATTTAAGAGATAGTCAAAATTTAAAATTATTATTAAAATTGATATATTACTAAGTTTTGATGAATTTTTAAAGGGGATTGTTTAAAACATCAAAAAACAAATTTTTCTAAAACATTTTTTGAAAAATCTTTTAATTTTGTTAAATATATTTTTAAAAATATACAATTATACATAACCCGAATTCGCCCCGAAAATGCCCTCTTTGATACCCCGAATCCCTCCCAAATGTGGTATATAATTTGCCCGAATTTGGTTGTCCTTAGTTATGATAAATTTAAAATTCACGTCATTTTTAGCCAAAACTACGATTACAGTACTTAATATCATACTAAAATTAAGTATCGAACTTAGTGCTTATTTTTAAATTTTTTATTTTAATATCTTTTATTGTATTTAAATGTAATAATAAATAATATCTGAAGAAGGAGTGATGATATGGTAGAAGTAAATTTACATTCATTAGGGGAATGTGTAAGCGAGGCGTACACTCAAAATGAGTGAATAAAAATAATAACTTGTTAAATATTAATGATGTTAACCTCACTATGGGTTAATGAAAATATGATCATGAATTTCATGACAGCTAATTCTTCGTCATTAGAAAACATAATGTCAAATGAAAAAATTAAAAAAAACTTATAATAAATGAATTTTAATTGAACTCTCAATTATAGATAAACTAAAATTGCGTAAATTTAATCAATCGCCGTTTACTTGACTATTAAATTAAATCAATCGCAACCGAAAAATATAATAAGTGTTTTTCACAAACATTTCAATGTTAGTTATATCATATTTTATAGTTAGCAGTTACAACTCCTGTGACAGCCAATTGTTTTTTATATCATTCTCAGCTATTTTGTGATAACAATAACTGTCAGCATAAGAGTCTCATGGCATAAAATTTATGACAGTGATATAAAAACAACAAAAGAGGATTCTAAGCAAAAAATGGCCAAAATAAAGATAGAGTCCATAGTGTTTATGTAATCTGCGGGAAAATCATACCAAAAAACAAGAATGAACGTGAAATAGAGCTCATTTAGCTCAATATTTTCACAGTAATTCCAATAAGTGATACAAATTTACTGAAAATGAATCATAAAAAATTATGTTTGCGTAAAAATCAAACGTTGTATTATTTTTAACAAAATAATAGACGCCTATTGTTGAAACTAATACGAGTTATAATTTTTTCCAAAATAATCAATTTTTACTTAATTATACAATAAATAAAGTAGACATCAATTTTATACTATAAAGTAAAAGAAAATGCAAATAAGAAATTAATATGATAAAAAAAATTCTTAAAATGATTTTGCTTTACCAAGATTTTAATGTATGTTACAATAAAACAATTTATTTTTATTTTAATATTAATTTTATAGTTAAAATATAAATCAATAGTTTACACAGTATAGAAATAATAAATCTAAAATTATGTCTCCACTCTGTAAATGCAGAAATGATATCACTTATACAGTAAAAGCAACAAGACATGGGTCTGCTATGAGTGAGACTATTGATTTTGGTCGAATAAAAAGGAGAGAGAAAGAGGGAGAGTGGGAGAGGGAGAGGAGAGAACGCTCATTACTTCCTATGAATCACAGCCCGAAACTCAAATGGTCATGAAAATGAATGAATGAATAAAAACACATTTTGCATAACATGTTATTTGAAAGTTGTAAGAGAGATAAATTTTAGTGGAGTATAAATATACAAACCACTGCATAAACTGTTTCGTTTCCCTATAGAATTTTGGACACACATTTTTTGCTTTAGTTTATACAGTATTCCATATAACTTACTCAAAAGCAAACAACTTTTTATTTTTCATGTATGTTCGCGTATATTATTTGTATTTAGTTGTTATGTCGTTGAAGAAAATCCAATAAATTCCATTAAATTGTATAATTATTTATTTAACATTTTCATAAATAAATTTATGTAAATTAAACAGAGTATGATTTTATTCTGCACATAGATTTTTAAAATCTATTTGTTCAAAAAAATATAAAATATCCGATATTGAAAATTGACTTAAACCACAGGAGAAATGCAAAATGCATTCGAAACTTACGCTTATGATTAATATTAGATAGAAGAACAGTTTGGGGAGTAAGTGAAGAGATGAACAGAGGAGCACATGAAGAGATGAAGAGTGAAAGAAAGAGAAAAAGAATTATCATATGATAAGTTGAAATACAGTTTTTTTGTACTTAAGCATAACAAATATAGAAAATCTTGTTTGAAAAAGAATCTTACTTAGAATTATGCATTAAGAACACTAGTTTTGTAATTATTAAAATTATTCTCATTTATTTTTAATGCCCACGAGAGAGAAAAGATAAACTTATGGAAATAATACTCTGCTATCATATCAACTTAACGTTTTGGTCGATTCCTTTTTATGAAAGATATTTTTTTCTATTCTGAATATTTTTATTTAAGTTAAATTATTAATAATATATTTGATTGCCTTAAAATAGGTTCAGAAATACCTTATTATCATACATTGAGATGCAAATACCAAATCTGTGGTAATTTTTCTCGAAATCCATTCTAACTTAACTATTTCATGAGAATTAATTCTCAAGAAAATAAGTATTTATAATTATTTTTAATCAATTAATCTATTTATATGCTCTATAATGACACAAAATTAATGAATATATCACAAGAAATTTATACATATTTTTTTATTTACAATAAGACTTTAGCTTATAAGTTATTTATTTAAAAAAACCATTAATATAAGCTTAAATCACAAAAATAGGTTTACATAAATGTCTAAGTTATTTTTATTAAATAATTATTGCCATAATAATTGAAACAAATGTTTTATAATATAGTTAAAATAAAGCTTAAAATATTTTTTAAAAACTAAAGATATACCGAAGATATAAAATATCTACACATAACTATGCAAACATTTATTTTTTCTTAAATTCGCAACAAAATTTTTGCAAAACTTTTTCGCTCTCATCTTTATGTCACAGATTTTTTAAGAGTGCATTTTTAGTGATCCAAAATGCAATTTTTATCATAAATCATACTCTAAATCTGTGATTTAATAGTTTTTTCTGTATTCTAGACAAACAAAATAAAGTCTAAAAAGGAGAACGAGAGCGAGATTTCGGTATTAAAAATCAGTATTCAATGCATTTGTGGCACACATTTCTTTTCTCAACTTTACTTTTCATATATTCATATATAAAATAGTGTCATATACGAAGTGCTGTATAAGAATTGAAGTATTCATAAATCACTTTAGGAAACAAATTTCGAAACATATGCCACTGTAACGCACAATAAAGTAATCTTTTTGAAGCTTTATAAAAACAATGCGTATTAAAATCTAAAATTATGCTCATTTTATATGAATTACTCATATATTTTCAATTTTCCTTTAATTTGTAAAAGTTAATTAAATTATCAGAATATTTTTATTTAATTGAATTTTAAAAAATATTTATACAAATAAAAAATATAATTTCTTTATTTTCGAATGTAATATTTTGGGCAATAGGAGACTGAAAATGTAGAAATTTTAATCAAAAACTAGATTTTGAATTTATTCGTTAGTAAATTAAATTAATTAATCGTAAAATAAGAATTAAAATATGCAACACAACATTAAAATTATTTATCTTCTAATAATTGAATTGAATAATAAACATACATATAAATTCTTTTACATTTTTATAAGGTTTCACATCATTTAGTTAATAAGAGCACAGAATCTTAAATAAAATAATTTTTAGAGATTTTTCCGATTAAAACTAAGATATTATTTGTTAGAATATAATCTCCAGATAATAATTTATATTTGGCAAGTTTTATAAATCAAAATAAATAAACATTTAAGAGGTTATAAAATATAAAATATTTTTTATAAAATATTTAACTTTTTAGAAAAATGCCTTTAAAATTCTATATTTTCGACAACAACAAAAATTTCGAGGTCACATATGTTCAAGGGGTAAAAGATTCTTTGATCAAAGAAAGTTAAAGAATTTTATTATTCTCAAAGAATGATTCTTTAAGACAAAATAGCTAATTTTCTCAATTTCGATTTTTCTCAAAGAATTTTACAATTAAACTTTTAATGACGATTTTATAATTAAAGTTAGCATTTAAAAAAGAATTTAAACAAAAATAGAATGTACCACTGCTGAATTATCTGAATAATTTTATTTTAATATATCCAATTTTTAAGAAATTATCGTATTTTCTTTCAAAGGATTGTCAAAGAATTTTGATAAAATTTAATTTTTTAAAAGAATTATTAAAGATTTTTACTATTATGCTTAAAGAAAATTTTAAAATTTACCAAAGATTTTTCACAGAATTTCAATCAATTTTCTCAAAGAAAAGTTTGCCCTTTGCATATATTGCTGAAAAATTTTGCAACATATCTCAATATTTACCAAATCCTCTTGGAAAATCTAATCAATGTTTAATTGTTTTTTAATCACTCTTTTGTAGTAATAGTTATTATTATATTCAATATTTGGGCATAGAAAATAAAATATATTCCGTGCTTTAATTAGATATTTACAAAATCATAAGCTCATATTTTAGGGATGAATATAAATGTTAGGAACTATGAGTTAAAGGATAAAAATTGAAATCGATAACTTTTTCTTTGCATAAGCAATGTAAAGATAGAAAAGAATTATCTATTAAATGAGATTCTCTGTGGCATAATATTATGAGTAAACAATCAATATTGTTCTATAATAGTTAAAATAAATGTTTGATAAAATTATCGCAAATGATATAAATGTCGGCATAAACTAATGTCTTAATGATTTAAAATAAATTCTGATTCTAATACTTTATAAGAGTGTTTCTTTTTTATTTCTCATGGGAAAGTTTTTTACTTAACTTATAGTCAACATTAAATTAGATGTCAGTTGCAGTAAAAAAGGTTTCGGGGTATACTCTATATCAATGAATTGTTGTGCTATATATCTATTTGTAACTTATCACTCCTTAGACAATTGAATTAATACACTAAAACTATATATAATTAAAAATTATGATCTCAAATATTATACGCCAGTAATTAATTTTTATTTCTTTCGTTAATTGAAAATTTTCTAGAATTAACCTAATATATAACTAACATTTCAATGCATAACAAGTTTTTAAAAAATAAAAAATAGACGCTCATATGAATACTTATATTTTTGGTGGAAATATTAATTCAATGCTCTTTCATCTGCGAAATACTTCAAGAATTAAAGTTAGAAAACTTTTTGAACAGTACTTTTCCAATTTTATTGTACAACTATTTTTGGTATCAAAAATAGAAATCCTTAAACTTTATATTTTAACTGATTTATAAAACTGAACGAAAAAGTATGAAACTGATGCTTTCGATGTTTTCTAGAACTAATGCCAATTATTAACGCATAATATAACTTTTGACAAGTGACTTAAAGTATTATATTTTTTGACAGTATTAGATGTAAGTTACTCATCATTTCTAAATCATACGCACTAATAATGTTAGTTTTTTACGACTTAACATTGAAAATCACATCTGTATGGTGGAAATAAATGTTTGCAAATTTTTGATAAATGCTTTCGAATAGTATTCTAATGCTATAAGTTATAACTTAAAATAATATCTACTTTATTTATTTTTTCCAATCATCTCAAAACATATACTGTTTACTTCGCGAAAATACGCTTATGTTAGTTTTTCAGGGCGTTTCCACTCAAAGTGGCATACAATGAAATACATAATTGTTACATACACAGCAACTAACTTGACATTAAGTCAAATATTAATGGTTTTATGCACGTTCTGCGCTTTAATCGTATATTTAGAGACATTATATTCAGGAGTTAGAAATTATATGTATTTAGTACTTTAAAGATTAAATTTTCGCTATCTTTTTCAAGTAAATTAGTTTCAATAGTAAATTGTAGATATGATTATTCTAACAATTATTCCAACAGTTAATTTTGATAAGTGGAGCGATTCTTGAATTTGTTGTGAAAATATTTTATATTAAAAATTAAAAACCCTTTAAGTACGTATACTTTTCTACTAACAGAGCAAAAAATTAAATTTAATAATTATAAATTAAAATAATGTTTTGATATGTTGACAATTCATAATATTTAAAACTAGTACATTTGTTTGTTAAGTATGCGTTAAACCACTAGAAAGTCAACTCTCTATGAATGTGAAGCTATTGTTTCATCATTTGGTTTGTCCGTTATATGTAATATATTTGGATTAATATTAATTTTTAGGAAACAAAAATTGAATTTAAAACAGAAAACCACTGGTCTAGTAAATGAGTTATAATAATGATGCGTCTATTAGTAGAGTACAGTATAAACAGTCAAGTATTGTTGCGTTCAATATGACGCTATTATTTATAATTTCATTTTGTTAGTCTAATTTACTTTATATACCCATAAACCATAACTAAATAAAGGCTACGAATTGATATAAAAGCAGACATTGACAAATCCATAGCTCTTTGTTTTGTGATATTAAATATTTGAATGTTGTCCTAGTTTTACGCGAATGCAAATAAATGTACTGTACTTACACGTATAAGTAAATGCATTTTCTATTTAGAAGCAACGAATTATAGTTGAGATGAAGTAAAGCATTGCAAACATTTGATTAATTGTGTAATAAATGCGTTGAAAACGCACTCCAAAACCAATTTTATACTGTTTTAGATAATATGAATTCTACGAAAAAAGAGGTTAAAATGAGAGTATAAAGCAATGAATCCAATAAGTAAACATAAGATAGATTTTTAAAACATTAGTTTAAGATTGAATACTGAAAAACCTTTATCATATAATGATGATTTATTTCTTCATATAACTTAATAGATATTTGATAAAAGTATGAATTTTTGATAAAACTTTGAAAAAGCTTTTTATATGAAAAGCATAAATTGTATGTTTTTCTTAAAAGATTATAAAAATCCATAATAGAAAAAATATATAAGACGAACAATATATTTATTATTTTCGTATGATTTATAGAGTTTTTAATTTGGATCTATCGATGATTAGAGACGCGATTTTCTTTTTATATTGTATAGTTGTTAAGATGTTTTTCTTGTCGTAAGTACTTATTTAGTTTAATTTATTATTTACTTGACTAAACGAGAGGATCAATTGGTATAGTATTACTATTTATTTTACTCTCTTTTTATTTGCCTCGCGATAAGCAGTACAAGAGGTAAACAAATTTTTACTGGAATCGCATAAAAGCGATTCAGTGTTTGAATCATTGATAGCAATACCTCATTAAATACTACACTTTTTAAGTGCTTATTCTTAATACAATTCATCATATAAAAGCTTTTTAATTGCTTACACTGTTTATTCTTCTTTATTATTATTTTTCCATTATAAAAATATAAATATATGATATAATAGTTATATAATCGCATTGCAATTATTTTGTATTACAGAGAAAAAACTTAATAAAACCTTTTTGTTTCTGCAGAATGATATTTGAATTTACGTATTTGTTTTTTATTTGTATACAATATAAATGTAAAAATTATTTAAAATAGCAAATAGTTAATTAGGATTTAATATTAGTTTATAAAATTTAAAAAAGTTACGAAATTACTCTAAAAAAGAAGGATTGAGATTGTACTGCACATACGATATACTGTACGGACTGTACGTTTGTGTATCTTAGACTTACGGCATTATTGTAACGCACAAATAAGTAGAGTTGAACTCTTTAATTATGGACAACACAGATAATGTTATATAATAAGTTATATAAACTGGTAAGTTAGTAGTAGTTGGTTGGAGTAACGAGTTGTAGTGTTAATACCATCAAAATAATAAGTGTGATAAACACAATACGCTTTCACACTACGTTTAGTATTGCACTCATCTCTTTAATCTAATCCTCTTTATCATTGTTGGAACAAACAATTCCAAACATCAAACATCAAACACAAACAAAATTGATTATATGGTGCGGAAAACGAGTAAACTCTATATAATTATTTTTGACCTCACTTTTAGGTATTCTAATACTTTTATCCTTATAATCCAAAACACATTTCATTTCGAGTTTTGTTTACTCTATTTCTTTACACAAAACAGATTAAATCGAAAACTATAAATAATGATATATTTTTGTTTTAATTTTAAAATCAAACATACAATAATCTATTATAGCTTATTAGCATATTGAAGCTCATCAAAACTATTTATAAAAGAGGATTACATTAATATGAAACAATACTCATTCATAACATTTATCAGTTCAATACTCGTTCAATTTAATTATTTTAAGATTTTGAAAGTAATTAATTGGAACATATTATAGTGAATATGGTAAATATTTTCAATTTTCTTCTTTTTTAGAATACATTTTAACTTTTTTACTGTAAACTTAAAAACTTAAGAAAATATATGATTTATATTTAAAAATGCAAATTTACAAAATTTTTCATAAACTAATAAAATGTTTGATTAATGAATAAAAAATTTAATAATGATTTAGTTAAATAAACGCTTTTCCTTTTAATAGTATTGTCTCCAGTAATAGTTTTAAAGTATAGAGAATGCGATTCTAACTTGAAAATAGTTAAATTCTATGATTTCAAGAAAACATTTCTTAATTTCATTGAAAGGAAATAAAAATTTAATTTGTTTTAACCAGAATAAGGAAAGAAGTTGAATAAAGAAAGAAAAATAATAAGATAAAATGAGATTCAAATGATGGTATAAATGTTTTGAAGGCATAAAAGGCGGAATACTTTGAGAATCATTAAACTGCAAAAATTACTAAAAGGTTGAGACTCAGTATTTCATCTCACAGTATATACCATTTTAATTAAATTAGCAACAAAATTTTTCTTTCTCCAAAAAAGAAGAAATAATGACAAAACTAAATTAAAAATTCTTAAGACTCGGTGTTTATTAGAAAACAATAGAATAATAAGTGAAATTTTAGTGGATTATATATAATGATTTACACAAAGTAACTGTTAATAATAAGTTTTGTCATTATTATCATAGATTAATGTGTAATATTAAAAAAGTTTTTGAATTTCAATGGCATATCAAATTGATTTAATTTAAATCGTCAATAAGTAAAATTATGACTTCAGAGTTTTAAAAGAAATATAGTTGACTAATATCGTACAAAAGTAAAACGCATATAAACACAGAAATCTTATATAGAAGTATAGCTTTGAGAAAACAGCGTAAAAAAAGAATAACAGTATTATAATCACGTATTGGTCGAGATATAACCATAGTAATACTGTGCGCCAACTTTTATTTCATCATTTGTTGAAGTCTTTGCTATTTCCTTAAGGGAGAGATATTTGACTTCAAAGGACGAAAAAACTCCTGTGAGATAAGCGCCGCCGAGAAAAATAGACACTATTTAGTAGTGACCACTCATTGCTCGAGTCTACCTTTTTATTTATTAAGCATATACAATCTAAATCATAAAATTATATGTATGCTACAAATTCATAGTAAATTAATAATTAAGTCAAAAAAACTATTAAAAATTATGATTTATACAAATTTATGTTAGATTTAGTGCTTATTAATAAGAAAACTAAATAGAGCTCAAGTTGTATAGATAACACTAATTTTATTTTAGAGTAGGAAAACAAGACGTGAATAAAAATATTCTGATTGTAATTCCCGAGCGTTTGGACAGTTTTAGTTTACCAGTAGTTAATATATATATAGCGGCGCATAAGAAATAAACTCAAATAAAAATGTCAAACTCCTTCAAATAAAGAAAAAATTGCTAACGAAGTAAATTCAATTAATTTCGCTCTTAAAAGATTTTGAAATGATTTTGTGTATTAAAAGTATTAGACTTAATATATAAACACAAATATTAATATGTTTATAAGTATGATTGACATATTTAATAATTAAAATATTGTGTAAACTCAATTTTTTAATACTGTATGTCATTGTTTTGTATATTAACACAAATATACTATTGTTTGGATGTAAAAAACTAAAATAATTTATTATCAATTAAACTGTGATTTAATAAAACATAATTCTAAATAGGGATCGGGATTTTAGGGAATAAAAAGTGGTTAAAACTGTAGGGGACTCGGAATAAAAAATTTATAAAAACCAAAAATAGTGCTTTTATTGTTATTTATTATTATAAGCGTGTTTTTCGGCATAACTGCTGCATTTAAACACAATTATATTTTTTAATGGTTTATTAATTTATTTATTAAAAGGTTCATATTGTAGTAGATTTCGTAGATATTTTCATACAAACCACTGTTTATTAACGACACATACTGACCTTACATGTGAGCTTTGGTCTAAACATTGGCTTACGTTAATGTGTATAATCAAAATTTACTTAAAAGCATGCAACTTTTCAACACAAAATTAATAGGATCTGTACCCGTTTTCAAAACCAATAAACTACACCTAAATTAAGGTTTAAAAAATTTTCACTATTTTCCCCGCCTATACCTCGGATCAAGAACTATAAGATTCCTGCTAACATTATAGCGCTAACTATTACCGTTTGGACAGAATATCTTAACAAAAATTCTTCTTAGCAGATTAAATATATAGTGTAGTGTATGTGACCCTAAGTCACTACACTAATAATGTACAGTTCTAGTAGTTTATAGAACTTCAATTACTCATTGCTTAATGTTACCATTTGTATAACATTAGTCATAACTGTCACCTTATGTTCACTTATTGTATTACACGTTCTCATGTGAATAACACGTTTGTATAACTAACGCATTGATACAATAAAGTGTTTTCAAAGCTTGAATTCTAACGTTTTCATTAACTGATTTCATAACTATGTCTAACATTAAGTTCACTCTCGTGAATATTGTGGTCAAGTCATCGGTGGTATCACTTGGTTCTTCGGATCATTCTTCCTCAGCTGACAACATCGTTACTTACCTATAGATCGACATATACTGTCACATACATTACAATTTTGGCGCATTCGTTGGCATTATTGAACGGCGTCTTCAGCAACAATTGTCTTTTGCGGTCAACATTCTTGGGTACGATTTCCGCGTTCGACCCAAAAACAAGCAAACTCTCGAATTACGTGACTCGTCTTCAGGCCTTTTTCGCCGGTAATGGCATCGAGAGAGGATCAACGCGTCAACGTTTTCCTATCGCTTATGAGTGAAACGATGTTCGAACTCGTCGTCAACCTGTCAACACCTGTTGACCCAATGAAGAAGACTTTTGGCGAATTAATACAAATACTGTGCGACCACTACGAGCCGCCTTCACTTGAAGTCGCCGAAAGCCACATTCCTGTCTTGAAAACAGAAAGACGGAGAAGCATTGTCAGATTTCGTTTCTGCACTTAAACGACTTTCAATTCACTGCAATTACGGTGCGTTTCAATCTCAAGTACTTTGGGATCAATTCTTAACGGGAATCCCAAGCGACTCAACTAAGCGACGCTTACTTACCGAAAAGGATCTTACGTTCGACAAAGTAGTTCTATTGGTTAATCAACAAGAAGTCACCGACAAAGAACTCGTCAATTTGCTAAGCCATTCATCCTCATCGGTGTTACAGAAGGTAGACAAAGATCGATCGATTTCAAAGCAACGCAAGAATACTACAAAGCCTTCTTTCACAAAGGACTCCAACTCGTCTTAATATCCAAAGAATCAATGATTTCGCTGTGGTTCAAAAGACCATTGGGCTCTGAAGTGCAAACATGTCACTACTAAATTCAACAACTGTCGTAAAACTGGACATTTGGAAAAAGTATGCCAAAGTGGCAAAGATTCAAAGGAAATTTTAAAGGCTCAGTCGGGACTATTCTTAATATTAGTAAAGAATCGTCAACTGATGTAATTATCATTCCATTAACTATTAACTCACGTTAGTAACATGGAGTTGGACAATGAAGCCACGCTTTCAATCATCGGCATTGATCATTGGACAGCTGTTGGCAAACCTGTAGTTACAAAGACATCTATTATTCTTAGAACATACAATAAACAGGTTCTACCAGTTATTGGAACATTTGTCGCAACGGTTACAATTAACAATACATATGCCAAGGCATCGATTGTAGTCGTAAAGTCGAAGTCATTACCTGCTCTTCTGAGACGTGATCTGCTGTCGATGTTCCCACTCGACTGGACGATTGTCTCCAAACGACTTAACAAAGGTTTACATTTCGCTAATTCAATATTCCTTATAGACATTATATCCGGCTTTATTTGCAAATGAGTTGGTATGCGTGTCGGGTGTTAAAGCAACCATAAAGCTTCGTGAAGGCTCTACCCCTAAGTTTTGTAAACCTTGTTCTGTTCCTTATGCGCTTAAGACAAATATCGAAGAAGATCTAGAGCGCTTAGAAAAACTCGGGGTAATTACTAAGGTTCTTAAGTCTGATTGGGCTGCTCCCATCGTTTCTGTTCTCAAACCTGATGGATCATTTCGTATTTGCGGAGACTTCAGCGTAACACTCAATCCATTTATATAAACGGATTGGTACAATCAATTAGGATCTCTTCTCTAAACTTGAAAATTTCAAAATATTTTCTAAACTATCTTAAAGACGCATATCTTCAAGTCGAATTAGACGACAAGCTTTAATTTTCATAAATTACGTCAAAAAATTTATTTTGTTATATTACATAATTTATGTCCATCAAATGAATTTTTAACTTTTATTGTTCATTAGAAATTTTTTTGGGTCGTTCTTAACCAATAATTTTGCAAGAGTTAGAACATGACATTTCAATACTATTTATGATAATTTAATTAAACCAAATTATGTTTTCCTCATTTTTAACAAGTTTCCATACAGATTTTTAAACAAAACTTTTTATATGACTGCAAAAGTCATATTATGGATTTGACATTGTATGTCTGTCTGAGTGTCTGTTTGTCTGTGCACTCTTTATATTAATTAAGGGAAATTTTCCCTATATATATATATTAATGGATTTTACGATTCAAAAAAGACTCCTATTTTCAAAAAAATCCCTTTATTAACATAGACTCCTATTTTCAAAAAAAAAAATCCCTTTATTAACATAGACTCCTATTTTCAAAAAAAAATCCTTTTATTAACATAAAGAACAAAAAGACTCCCATCTTAAAAATAGACTACTATCTTCAAAAAAAACCTTAATTAATATAAAGAACAAAAAGGACTCATATCTTAAAAAAATAAAAATAGAGTGGCATTTCTAATGGCATCTGTCGAAAATGTCTATAAATTAATAAAATAACGAAATAGAATGGCATCTGCCATAAATATCTAATAATACTGCATCAGCCGTTAATATCCTATAATATTAATAAATTACAAAATGGAACGAGCGACAAAAAACTAACTAAAAAACAAACGGCAAAGTCATATATTATGCCGTTCTTGTTTTGATAAATAAGTTCATCATAAGAGCTATAATTTGGACCCAAGTTTAGGCACCCCACCTCTGCGTTAAACCGCTCTAAATATTTTTTGAATATTTTGATAACCAAAAATTGGCCCCAAAAAATTTCGAATAATTTTTAAAAAATATATTATAAAACTACACATTTTTATTCTACTTTTGATTATAAAGCCATTGTTCAATCTATAACGGTTTAGGAGATATAAAATTAGTTGGATTGAAAGGGTGTCTCGGAATTGTAAAAATCGTTTCCGTTAAACAATGAATAAATATTGAATTATAATAAAGCTTGAAACTGAATTAACACTGCAAACATAGCAAACAACTCGTCGGTCAACCATACGCTTAATCAATGAAAAAAATAATTAATGAAAATATTATTATTTGTTCTTTAGCTTTGAGTTCTTTCAATTTGTTTGATTATAATTTTATTAAATAAATCTTAGATTTATTTTCAATTTAGATTTGAATCATAATATTCTGTTACGTATAAAGCTATATATATGAACGAATGCATAGAGAGTATGGAGTATGGAGAGAATGATCCCTTTAACAGAATCGATAAACAGTATATACGTTTATAAAGTAGTAATTTAAAACTTAATACACTATTATTTTTCAAAAAAGTTTTCACTCGTAATTGTCAAACATTAATCTAAATTAAAATAAATGACATCACTTGAGAGTTGAGAATATGAAATAGAGTTTTCAGAATAACAGAGCAAAACAGAATAACATTAAACTTTTACTATTAATATCAAAAGTTATTAATTTACTTTTACGACATTCGCAACAACTATATATACCATAATTACAATTATACTGTATATTATAAAATAGTCATATAATTAGAATAACAGTAATAGATATACTAAAACAAAACATCAATTTTTAGCTTTAAGCTCAAACTTATTTTATATTTTAAAATAAGAATTTACTTTAACTGACATAAGGTTTTCATAGTTAATATTCCTGTTCAATACTATTTTATATAAACTGTACTAAACATTAATATAGTTGTCAATAAATTTAAATGATACCATTTTTATTTAAAGAAACTTATTAAAAAACATTTGCGATACAAAAGCAAAATTTATGAAAATACGCAATCAATTAGTTTAAAGATATACGTTAAGAATAAGTTGTGTTCAATTAAAGTTTATATTTTTTTGGATTAAACAGAACTCTATCTAACACTCATTTTTAATAATTTTATTAATTTACTATTAAACTATTATAGAAAACTAATGAAAATGCAATATACTGTAACTCTACATATATGATAAAAAAATAAGGAAAACAGAGTCGAAAGCATTGATCTCTGAACACAATATTTTGCTCTATTTTTTAATTTCTTCTTATAAACTATTTCTTTATATTTTGGTGGAAAAAATGTGTTTGTCGTTAATATTGATTATTGACGCGCAATACTATACTATTCCTTATAAATGTCTGCGTATTTCAATTTCAGCTATAGATCAAATCTCTTTTTGCAACTTTTTTGGTCGCGAAGAATAAAAATATGTTTTTTTAAAAATTTTTGTGGTTACGTTCGCAGTTTAAGGACTTTAGAGATTTTCAATCGATTCTCTGTTTCGCTAGCATTTTATTTTATTTCTTTTTTTGATATGCATTTGTGACAACAATATTTTTTCAAATTTTGTCAAAACACCTGCCCTTTATTTTGATAGATATTATGAGACTTATTCCATAAGTAATGCTATTTATTTTAATTTCATTTATTAATTTTTAAAAAATAAAATTTAAGGATTTAATTTTCATATCTACAGTAATTATTATTTTATTTATATTTACAAAGTGATTTATTTTATATAATATCGTTCTGTAATATGACATTTGTATTGGTCTGTAGTTTCAAGTAACGAAGAATTTCAATAATTTGTTTGTAATGCGAACAGTTATGACATGCGGTATTAATAATGTCGCACATAACCAAATTTGTTTAAAACTTTCAAAAATAAAAAATATTTAGAACTAAATTGATATAATACTGTAACTATCGCTTAATTACGACAGCACTGTAAATATAGAGTAAACTGAAATATGTTTTTAATTGACTTTAATATATTACTGGAAACCATAATTTGGTAATAGACATGAATGTAAAACTCATATCCTTCTAATATTATTCATAATCATTACAAGTGATGCATAACTTATTTGTTAGGAAAAATGGTATCAATTCAGCGCTCAATTGTGAAATGTGCGCGACTTTAACCATGACATCAGTTGTGAAACGAAGAGGAAATAAGAGTGAATAAATTGATTCAATTTACTGCACAATAGATCGTGAAATACATACAAGAGATAGAGAATAGTGAGACATGTTCTCATCCGGAAACTTAAGATAATACAGTTAATTCTCTTTACTATAACACTAACTTTTAGTCTCATTTATTAAACAATTTTTGACCATTTAATTAACTAATTATTATTAATCATTTTACAAACAATTAAAGCCATTAAAACTTAAAAAATGCATTCTAAATATAGTTTTAGTTGTAATAAATTAATCTAATTTCTAAATATTGAAATTAAAATGTATAATTATTTAATTTTAATTAATATTTTAAGACAATTGAATGAACATATGATTCTAGAAGTGATTTAACGTTATTTAGGGTAACTGTATTAAAATGCGTATTTATGATTAATTGGTGAATTAAAAGTTTGGGTCACTTAATTTTTTAATTAATAAAAGTTTTGTTTTAAACCGATTAGTTATAACAATTAAAATATGGTAACATTTTGCTTCAAAGCATAATGTAACATATATCATTGATATTTATAATGATTAGAATGCAAATAACATCACTACAGTATAAATTAATAAATAATAGTAAATTAGGTCATACACTCATTACATTGGTTATTATTCAATGACAGGCATGTGAACATGTGAACACAGTTTTCATATAATTCACCGCAAACTCTATATCATATGCTTATAAGCTTATAATATAAAGTATTGTTCGCAAACTTATCGATTTTTATTGATTTATTGTGTTTAGTTATGAAGATTAGTTATAGAATTACACTGATAATCAAAGCAAACACAAATATAGCAATCATACAGCAAACAATGTATTGTCTCATTCAAAGCCCATAAGCATTATATTAAATACAGTCAATGAAATCGAAAATATTTCAATAAATACTTGCAAACATAAAAACTGCGATTACATAAAAGTTAAAATTATTTTTTAGAGCATTATTGCAAAATATTTTAAATTTTTTTCAGACTAAGTAAATCAGACAATTTTGGAAGATATTTTGAATGTAATAAATCAAATTTATATAATATAGTCAAATAATGTATGAGTAATAAATAAACTTTTAACATAAAAATTTTATATTTTCTGATAAATTGTCGTAAAAATTGGAATTATTCAGAAACAATAACAGAAAAAACTTTTAAATATAAGGTCTCAATTTAAGTTAAACGTTTAAACTAAACCATTAGATATTTACAAGAAAAGTCCGGTCGGGTTAAAAATTATTAATCAGGTCGAAGCTTTCCGGGAGTAAAAAATTTAATTATTAATAAGCTTACAATTTATTTAATGTAATAAAAATAGAAAATAATATATTACATACGTTTTATTTAGTTAATTAACATTTATAATTTGAAAGTTGTAAATTTTATCATTATTTATTTGTCTGATTTAATCTAAAGGCATGAACAAATTATTGTTCAAAATTAAGTTAATAGTATATTCTAGACTTGTAATCGGGTAACCGAAATGTCAGGTTCGGGTCGGGTACCCGACATTAGTGTCGGGTTCGGGTCGGGTTCCAAACTGTCGGGTTCGGGTCGGGTCGGGTTTTAAAATTTTTTGAGCTAACCCGAGTTTTCTTGAAAGATTTATAAAAGACATTCAATTTTCAAAAATAAAACTTAATTTATAAACTAATTAATAATTACAAGTTGTATTAGAACTTTATATTTTTAATTTATCAAGATTTTAGTGATATATATTTAAAAATTGTCGGGTCGGGTCGGGTTTGGATACAATCGTGTCGGGTTCGGGTCGGGTCAGGTTCTAAAAATTCATATGATTTACAAGTTTAGTATATTCAAAGTACTTATGGTTTAAGTGTTTGGAAATTTATTTATTTTTATGGTATAATAATTTTTTAATTTTTAGTTTTACTTTTAGAATATAAATAATGCAATAAAAGTACTCAAACATTAAGCAATAGTCATTATAACTGTGTGTCATAAGAAACAAAACTAAAAGTAAAATAAGTTATAACAACAAATATATAGTTATTTGGACGACGCCTTCTATTTTGTGTTAACAATACTATAATATTATGAATGGATCAATATATACACAAACAAGTGATTAGTTTTAATAGACTTTATTCTATTGTAATGTTTAGCACTTTTCCCTTAAAAGCTACTCTACTGTCAAACAATTTAATGGCAGAGTTATCAAACAATAATAGATTAAAGTACTTTTAAAATATATTAACTCGTAAGCTATAAATACTTATAGTATACTATAATGTTTAGTATATTTAATATATTATTTCTAATAGAAATTAATGCATTTTTATTACATTACAAACAAATAAAATCATTTTTATAACACATTTTTTAGTATAGAAATTTAATCAAAAATATTTTATAATCTAAATTGGGTTAAGTTTATGAATGATGTTAAACTAATAAAAATTATTTTGAATTCATTACAATAGTTGAACAAAAATATAATATTTTAATTGTGCAACGAATACAATATTAAACCGGAACATTCAAAAACATAAACTTTTTACTTTATTTTTTTCATAAAAACTAATGATAAAACGCAAACAAACTTTTATGCAAATATTTTTGCTGTAAATGTAAAATATTAATAATAACTATGCAAAGCTATAAATAATAAGTGAAGTTTTTTGTTTGGGAATTACATTTTAGGAATACCTAAGTTATATCACACTTATAGGTGCATAATAAAAACAAAAAAAGCTTTCATGAATATTTCATATCTGCGTAGAGAATAAATGTCTGCGAAAATACCCGAAAAAACTCATAATCTCTGAGTTGATCTCATAGGATAACACTTTTGATGGTAAAGCAAAAATAAAAAGTGATAAGAAAGACATATATATGAAAAATTTTGTGTATATATATATATCATATTCATGAAAGTGAAAAATGATGTTCAAAAAACTACTATTTTAGATATAATGTAGAAAAGTATTGTGCGTTCAGAAGGTTTTTTGGTTTTATTAAAGTATCGAAAATTAGATAAAAGTCGCTTTTTATTCCAGAAATTGAAACTTTTTTCAGTTTTCTATATTTAGTTTCGAAACCAAAATTGTTTGTGAAATTTTATGCTTATAATCGCATATTTCTAGCATTAATAAAATCTATTAAATCAGGAAAAGTCTTATGAGACAAATATGTTCTCGATATTACATACGGAAAATAAATATTCCGTTTATTTATATAAATGATTAGAGGAAATATTATGTCGGAATAAATGATTTTTTTTGGGTACAAATTCATGTCTAAATAATGATATTCTTATTTAATAAAATAAGTTATGGATATATATATATGGAATTATGTGGTATTTATTCATAAAATAAAGAGTGTTGTCTGTATTTGACAAAAAATATTGAGATAAATGCATTTCTGTCAACGATTGGGTACTAATACTCGTATCTGGAGAAGAGGTCTGCAGCTTTGATGAAATCCATTACTGCTATACATGTTGTGCGCATTACTTCCATATCAACATGTGAAGTATTTTTTTAACGTCTTTACTCAAAACATAACTGAGAGAGAAGTTCATTGAAATATATATAGACTTATCGAAAGTGTTTTCTCCAATATTGATATCAAAAGCAATAATTGAATACTAGTATTGAAATACAACTTCCGGACAGAGAAGTTTGCAAAATAGATCATTGACTAGTAAAAGGAAGTAACAAAACATATAGAAAGACATTTCGCTATATATTCATGTATGACTTCATCTAAATATATATAACAGTATTTCACTCAATCAATACTGTGTTTGGGTTTATAATCAATTAATAGTAATAGTTATATTTTATTTTGTTGATAACCATTAAAATAATTGTTAAACTTATGTGCAATATTTACATAAAAATTGTTTCATTCACTTAATTAATTGGATTCACTAATGATAACCTCAAATGTCAAGTCAAGCCATCAAAACCATTGTTTATTATAATAAAAGCAAACAAAAGGGTTTGAAATTTTAAGCAAATATTTGGCTTAAAAAATGTGAATTTTTATGCATAATTAATATATTTTATATTCAATATAATGACATACACTATTATACTTTAAAAAATTTTATTTTACGTAATAGAGAGTTAGTCTTTCTTCATTGAATATATTTGTGTATTATTTTTTAATAATTCAAAAATTCTTTTGATAATACTTTTTAATTAATAAAATTGTTCTTAAAAGTCATAAATGAGCATAACTTTAGGTATAATTAAATGTTTGAATTATATTAATATATATATGATCATTGATCACAGCATAACATAACACAACACATCACACACTGATTAAAAGTAAGACAAATAACAAACAAAATAACATTTAGCGTTAATCGGATCAACAAAACGTGACATCACATCACATCACATCTAATTCGTTATCTCTTTCCTATATTTTTTCATTACAATTATAGTTCAAATAATAGTTAATTCATTTTATTTACTTAACTCTAATTCTTTAAAAGTGTTAAATAAATACAGAATCAATTACTGAGAAATAGAAAAGTTTGAAAATATATAAAACACTTTAAGATATGTTAGAAATGTTCAAATATAGTCTATAATGTAATATTTTTTTATGAGAAAACATTTCTTACATTACATTCAATAGTTATTTCTCTCTTTCATAAGAAATGGATTTTTTTCTATGATTCAAAAAAGTAATTGAGAGTAATTCACATAAACTGTAATGTAATTTATATGAAAACGCATTTTACTGAAAAAGTTGTTATTTTTTATATTTAAACAAATATTGTTGTGATTAAAAAAAATCATATTCATATTCAATTAAATTCTGTGTGTTTTATATGAAATGGTTTTACTTATAAAATGTTATTTAACATAATTTTAATATAATAAACTATAAAATTTATAAGTGAGTATATATTATATTAACATATGATTCATATATAATAATCAATAAAATAATCAAAAATAGGATCAAAACTATATAACAATAAAACCATTTAAACATAACATTAATATGTAAATACAATGTTATGTCCAAAACACGAGACATGTTTATTATCATTCATTCTCATTGTTGTCTATCCATTCATTAGAAAATTACAATCAAATAACAACAATATATACATTGAGACAAAATCTATTAAATATTTCACTTTTTTTCAAAAAAAAATTAATTTAGTCTAATTTATTATAATATTTATTTTTTGGAATATTTACAGGTTTAATGGATTTTAGAATAACAAGAGAAACCCGCGGTAAACCGCGGCCCACATCTAATACTTACACCGAAGCATAGCACTCATTGAAATGAAATGAAACTAGTTTTGCCCCCATTCGCTAAGCTCATACCCGTTGTGGTCAATTTGGCACGTTTTTTTTGCTTCTAGATATCTATTATATCTATGATTATTTACTTTATTAATATACAGCTAACCGTAATAAATGTAAAGCGCTTGACACATACATGAGAGCAGCAAAGACCGCAAGACAGCAGCAGAATTACAAAATTGCGGTTGCTATGCTTTTTTCCAAAATTTTGAAAAGAATGCATTATAAGATAAGTAATATAATTTACATTTTTCACGATAGATAGCGTGTGTATGCTATTTTAGAGCATTATTTTATGTTCGTGTACTTATGTCACGTGATTTTGTCAAGCGTTAACAAAAATATAAACAAAGATCACAGACAGAGTTTAGTAAGATTTATATACTTATAACTTTTTACTTACGATTATTAGAGATATCATTTTTAATAATAAATTTAAATAAAATAATTTGATGAATTAAAAAGTTTATTTAAAAAATGTCATAACTAATACATATACTTAATTGTTGAAAAGCTCAACTATTATTAATCGTACGTACGCTAGTATTGTATAAGAAATCTGTATATAAGTATATGTGCGAACTCTAACGTCTTATTTTCTTACTGTTTAACTTTTTGAAATTTAAAAAATACTTATACATTACAAATGCATATATGTTTATTGATGAAAGCGAGCTCTGCTCAAGGTTTAGAGTTTACGAGCTGGAAATATAACCACATCTCACTTAAGTTAAGATCAAACTTAAGTTTTAGCATAAGCTCTGTTGTGCATTGTTTAAGTATTTTTGATAGTAAAATTAGCTCGACTATTAACATTTTTTTATTAGCTAAAACTAAGGTTTGAGATGATTTACATCACAAATTCATTAGTAATATAAATCACATTTAATTTATTTTAATGAATCTCTCGAAAATCACATTTTCGATTCATTGTTCATTACAATTAAAACAAATACAAAGGTTATGCGATAATACTTACGGAATTATATTTGCGGCGTTTCTCTAGTAATTTGATATCAGTTTACGGTATTAAAAATTTATATCAAATAAAACGGTAATGATGTTAATACTTTAAATGATTAGTTTTAAAGAGCGAAATCATCCAAATTTTGAGGCCCGAACCCGAATGTAGGCCCGGTATGCATAGGCTCGAGCCCGACAAAGCCGGACAATCGGGGGCTCATTTCGAACTAAAATTATTTAATGATTAAATGTAAAATCGTTTAATCAAAATATATAGTATTATTCTTACAATTTGTTGTATTGTTAATAACACTTAAATTCATTTAAAACTTCATAAAATAATTTTCTTTATATTAATTAAAATATTGTATACAAAGAACTAGAATATTATTAAAATTATGATTAATTGTATATCTAATAACAATTGTTTAATGATTAACATTTCTTTGATTCGTATGTAATGATCTGAGTTCAGGAATCGATGGATTAAAGTAAACTAATTTAGATAAACATTGAACCCATTCAAATGGTTGCTTAAATGGCATATCTTTCGCCGATGATATTAGAGCTCCATTTGTCTAATTATTTCATAATTTTAATTAAATCATAATTTTATTATTTCTTGTAATTAAAAAAACTTACTCGCGTTATAATACTATTAATATCTTTATACCATCCTTTCGATACAAACCAATCAGCTAAACATCGACCAAAATTAGTTCCTGAATCCCAATCAGCGTATGCTAAATGTCCTTAAATTTAAAATAATTATTTAATGAATTTATGAGTTAATCATATAAGTAAACAAACAAACTAACCATCGAGTGTTGAATAACATATTAAATAGTCAACAGTTGTTGGTAAAACAGTAAATGGAGAATTGATGATAGGATTTGATATTTGTGGTGTTAATACTTCATCCACACCATAGTCATTGGTTGCTAAACAAAACAAAATAGTATGTATGACTTCATCATCATTGTTATCATAAACTAAACTATATTTCATTAAATACTAAACAATATGTAAACAATAATTAGAATAACTCGCGCTAATAATGAAATGAAACAATAGCTTACTTCCACGACAACAATTGAAGAAAAACATTCTTGGTTTTGATTGTAAATTTGGACAATTTTTATTATTAAATAAATCCATTAAATAATGAATAGAAATGGGTTGATCATCAAATCCTAAGATCTGTTTTTGATCATTTCCATGCGTTATAATCATAAATGCAAATGCATTGTGTTGTTTAAGTGATGATCTTTGAGACACTTCTAATAACAAATCTATTATTTGTTTTGATGTCAAATTTTTTTTCATTATTATTTCAAAATGAAATTGAAAAAAAATATTACGAAATCTTAACATTTCTTTATAAGTTCCAAATGTATAATAATTATTAATAAGTATTAGATAACCTCTTGGAGTGTTAATCATTTGATAAATACCACCATAAGAACTCATTGATCGCTCTTCTCTTTTAAGAATATCATTATTAATGTCATAATCAATTAAATTACAATTACAACTATTTGTTGATTCATAACGTGTTAAATCAGTTAAATCAAGAACCGATTCATTTAATATAAGCGCTTCTGAATCCATATTTAAATGCAATAATAATTGAATAAATTCTCTTTCATCGCATTCTAAACATTTTACAAGAAATTGTTTTTTCAAATTTTCGTCATTTCCTATCTATTTATATATAAAATTTTAATTAATAATTATTTAATTCATAAAAATTAAATGATTTATATATACTTCATTATTATTTATATATTTAGCAAAACTAGTTTCAAATCTCGATAAACTTGTGATCGCATTTAATATTTTTTCAATATTAATAATTCGACACAATTTCTCAATCCTTTCATCCATTTTTCTTGTATTTATTTATTTCAACCCAACAAAGTCTGACATTGAATATTAATAGTTAATAGTTATTGTATTCGTATTCGTATTCGTATTCGTATTCGTATTACAATACAATATACTGTATAAGTATTACGTATTATTTATTATCAGTTTCCATAACATTTATTAATTTTATCTCAAATAATATTTAATTACTCTTAAAAAGAAAATTTCAAACATATTTTTCAAGTCTTAAAACTTTATTTGATTAAAATTAAAATTTATTTAATTAATGTCATATTTAATATATATAAAAATTTATTGATAATAATATGTAATAAACTTTTGATAAACTTTTCAAAAACTTATAATGAATTAATAATAATATGAGTAGTGATGCACATATTAACCGGTTAACTTTTGACCTGACCGGTTAAAGTTAAGGTTAAGAGTTAAAGAGTTTCTTAAACGGTTAAGTTAAAACTAAAGTCAAGGTTAACCGGTTAACTCATTTTAGCTTTATTTATATGATTTTTCAATAATTTTGAAAGAAATTTTGCAAGTTT
>JAQGAW010000074.1:0-47350 GCA_034698025.1 Phthiracarus crinitus
CTAGGGGGGGGGTCAACCCTAGGCAAGCACTCCCCTCTGGGTAACTATGATCAATACTAAAAAGAATAATTTTGTTTCTAAGCATTAATTAAACTTATACGTATGTTTATTTAAGTTTTAGTTAATTAACAGTACCATATGCTAATATAGTGCGCTATCAGCTAAAAGCTAATTCGTCGATTCAACATTAAAATGGATTTGGATATATAGTTTTACTGAACAACTTAAATAATAGTTTGAAATGCCCTGAAGAGCTGCAGAGCTTTCAGGAAAAATTTAAATATAAAGCTTTTTATATTCAAAAAAATGATTGATATTTTTCTTGATACACTCACTCAAAATCTTCTACTATTCTAATAAATATAAATTTCTTAGGAAAAACTCTATTGACTTTACATTTTAAATATATTTATTTAGAAAATTTCATTTTATTCGCTAATTTGTCTCATTACGGATTCATCAAACTCATCCAAAACGGATCTTCTATTTGTTTCACTGTATTTTGTCAGGAAAAATCTGAACTTTAAAGAAACTCGAACTGTTGGGCTTTCATCACTTTGTTTGATATTGAATTATGTGAAAGTTAAATAAAATAAAGGTAGCATTTTTAATAAAACTTTTAAAATATTCTTCTAAGTTTAAGCACGTAAAGGTATGAGAACATAGATGATGTGCTTTGCGCATCAGCCAGGGTTTCACAAGGTGTGATGGTCTAGGGGAGGTGTCCTTTTGGCTTTTTTCAAAATTATACGGGGGGTCAAACTCACCTGATTTAGCGGAAAAAGTTTTTACCTTCTGCCAAAATATTTTTTCTAAAATATTTTTTAAAAAATTTTACCCGACGAAAGCCAAAAAATCATAACGAATTTAAACGATATTTTTTGAAAATTTGACAAAAATTTAAGGGGGTCACAAAAACTCATCGGATTTGATGGACAATTTTTTTACAAAATGACCAAAACTTTTTCAAATTTCAATTTTTTTTGTCCTTGAAATATCAAAATTTTGTGTAGAGTGATCGACTTTTTCAATTATTAGGGGGCATATTGGGGCTAGACGCCCCTCTTGGGAAACCCTAGCGTAGCTGCTTCAACACACTTATTAATTTTTGATTCTGGTAGTTTATTTGATTACTTATAGAATTTAAAATTTTGTAGATTATTCATATTTTTTTTATAAAAGCTCGATTTCAGTCTGATAGATTAATGTCATACTGATTGTAATAGCAATTAAAAAGTCCAGGTAAAAGGTCTGACTAAATATGTAGGGACATTGAAGAACTCTAATTTTAATATTAAAATGGTATTAAAAAAACTTTAGATAATACTTTTAATCATGTTTTTTATTTCAAATTTAAAGTATAAAATTATAAATAGTTTATTAAATGAAAGCTTTCTATTATTTCTTTTAAATAAATAGGTTATAAAAATTTTCGTATCAAATACTTTAAAATTAAAAAGGCTTTTACGATGTATTTTTTGAAAGTTGAGTAGAATAATTTATAATTTGTTAAAATTTATTTTTGAAATTTCTCTTATTTATAAATGTAAAATTACATAATAATTAAACTTATAATTTGACTATCTTAACAATCTATCACTTTTTAATGTATCTTGAAATAAAAAACTTTTAAAATATGTTAAAAACTTGTATAACATTGATATGTAAAAAAAGAGCATTCATTTATTTATATCACTCACAATGGGTCAACATTTAATTTTTAAGTAGACGTGTAGATTTTTAAAAGTATTGATTATGAATTGTGAATGTTTTAAATATTAGTTATTATAAGGGTCTTGAAAATTGATAGAAAAAGCATGTAAAATCGTTTATTAATCGTTAAATAAAAGTTCAAAAATTGTTAGAAAAATTCATTAGAAATTTTATATTCAAAGATGATTTAAAATTGATTTATGGATAATTAAAACCTAAAATATATTTACTAAATATCTTGCAACTCTCACAAATAAATTTTATTATGAAAATTAAATATAAATCTACCAAAAAAGATAGTTATAATTTTAAGTAATATGAACTTTTTCTAATAAAAGTTTGTACTTTCTTATTGTTTTTTTTGCCATATTTAGACTATAATGAAGATAAAAATCGTTAGTTATATTTAAAATTGTTAATTATTTTGAAATCGTTAATTTCGGTTGAATCGTTAGAAAAATGCAAATAAATTTAATATTTGCAATGATTAAGGTTATTGTTCTTATAGTTCGAATTGAATAATTCAGTTGAAAAAATAAATTATTAATTAACGATTTTCAAGACCTTTGTTATTATTATTAATTAAAATAAAATGCATTAAATTACCCACAGTTTTTATTTAAAAAATATTCAATTACTCTATTGCAAAAAGTAGTGAGAATTAGTAACATGAAATTTTGTTAAAATATAAATTGAAAATTTAATTTTCTAAGCTTAACTTTGAAACAATGATTTAGTTTTTTCGATTTGATCAAAATTCTATCCACAAATATAAGTTTAAAATTACATTTCTCAGTAGAGCTAGAAATTGACAAAAATTTTACTCCAACTCCACCCAATCTTATTAAGGATTCATAACAACTCCACTCCAACACAACGTCTAAAACTCCACCAATAGTTCAATCTGAATCCATTCCTTACTCATTCTTAATTTATTTTTAATCATTAAATTGTTATAATTTATTTAATTATAGAAATTTATGTAACTTTTGAAAAGAAATCCAACTTTAAGCTTTAAGCTTATATTTTCCTAAAAATATTCAATAATTTTTACCTATCATAGATTTTCACAACTCTACTCCACTAGAGTTAGCGTAGAGTCCTAATCTTGATTTTTCAGCTCGGGTCATAAATGAATATTATCGGGTTTTGTCGGGCTCGGGTTTTAAATTGAATAAATTAAATCAATAAAATTCTTTGATTCAAAAGCGTTAAAGCTCGGCATATTTAAAATTAAAATGTATTTATATACCTTCTGTACGGCAGACTAGTCTAATGAAAAGGAATGCATTCCTATGTATGTATACTATGTTTAAAACGTGCATTGCATTTCATAAGAACAGTCTGCGTTCTTAGTAATACAAATTAAATTGTAAAATAAAACTTAAATTCGCTTTATATTAATATTGATTTAAATGCCATATATTACACATCACAAAAAGTACTAATTTTTAATGACGAAAATAGAACATTTTACAACGAACTCATATTTTTTTGCTTTTTGAACTTCAATTAATATAAGTACCGTAATATAAATATAACTTTTAAATTGTTGATTTAAAATTGTGTTTTGGCCATTCTAATTTTTAGAGCTTTTGTCGGGCTCGTGATTAAAATTTTTTATCTTTTCCCAGTCTAAGTTGTTGGTAGAAATAATGATGAGCATCGGTTAAAAGTTAAGAAAGTTTTGATTTTTAACCATAGTTATCCAAAGGGAGGTTATAATTACCCAGATGACTCCCTAGAAATCAGGAAAAGTTGACCTCATGGAAAATCTAGAATTGTAAAGATTGTCGTTTAAATTCGTTGAGTTTTTCGAAGGGGCTTCAGAAGGCAAAAAAATTGTAGTTAAAATCCTATGAGTTTTGACCCCTTAAATATGAGATTTTCTGGATCTGACACCATCCTAAGGCTTCCTAATCTGGGTAACTAACTATGCTTTTAACCTTAACTCCGAATAAATTTTAACTTTTACTTTAATCGGTTAAGAAACATATTAACTAACTCTAACTTTTGTAACTAAAGTGTTAACTTGTAAACCTATTTTATTTTTAAAAAAATAATCTAAACATATATTTTTATTTATTTCAAAAATAATCCTACTTTTTAAAAGAAATTGATGAGTAATTATTATCACTTAACTTAAGTTTTAACACATATTTAATATATTTTACTATTTTTAAATTTATTTTATTAAATCATAATTCCAAAAATCACCATTCAATGTAAAAAACAGCCCAACAAAACAACTTATTTTATAAAAGATTTTTTACAAGTTAACAGATAACTTCCATAAAAAGCTTTAACCTTTAACTTAACTGAGTTTACCCTTTGAGTTAAAAGTTAACCGTTAAAATGCTTATCTATAGTCAGAAATTCAAACTCTACAGTATATCAGCTAATATTTTATTTGCAAAAATATTTCTTTTTTATCACTTTTGAGCTTTCCATGAGAATCTATTTCAAACAACTTTAAATTATAAGAAACATTCAATTTAAATGTCACTTTGTTACACATCAGTAGTCTTATCCTTAGAAAAATATATTCATTTATAGGGACACTGAACATTATTATATTTTCTCTTAATCTAGACATTTTTGTGGATTAAGCCTAAATATATTATACAATGATTTCTAATTCCGAATATATTTGATTATTTATTAAATAAATAAATTTTAAAATTAAAGCAAATTTCCTTTTAATTATTTGATTATTCTACAAAATGATAATTAAAAATACATTAATAATATTGTAGGGATTGATTACTTATAGATGCAACTGTTTAGTCACAAATACAATTTTAACTTATTTTTTGTAATGTTTAATCACCTTTGTTAGACAATTATTCAATTTCCAGGATATTAGTAACTTTTATTAAAGTATTTAAGTTATATTTCAATGTTAAAAGGATAATGTATTTATGTTATAATACAAAGATGTAATTTCTAAATAAAATGACGTTTGCTAAATATTCGGCTCTACAATATCATGAAACACAACAATAAAAAATTGCCATTAAATGATTAATGTTTGTCTGTATATCTCCCTTATCTGCAAAAATTTTTAGGCGAGATCCGGAAGATAGTTCCTGACGTTAGTCCCGATCCGAGTCCTATTATTTTGGTAAATTGAAAGCCCAATTCAGTCCAATAAAGTGTTGATGGACGGCTAGGCATGACAAATATTAATTTAATAAAACAAATATTAAATAAGTTTAACACGTGTTAATAAAATTAGATTTATTTGAGACAGATTAAAAAATCTGTAAATCCATTAAACATACAAAAACATACAATGGTAAACATTAAGCAAAGAACGGATCAAAATTTTTATTTTAAAGCCAGAACCCATCACCAAACAAACCAAATGCTTGGAATGTCCGATAAATCGGGGTTCCTTATCAAGTCTAAACCAAACAGAGAGAAATCTATATCCCTATACAAAAAAAAATCCAATATAAAAAATCGAAACCTCACTAATTATAATTGGACTAATTCAGAATTTAGTTATGAGTAAAATTTTGTAAAGACTTTTGCTTTAAGCGTATTGTTTATAGAGATTTTTGTAATATGAAAATCATAAATGGAATTGGAATACAAAAATAAGAGGAAGCTAATTTAAAGAATTAAATCAAGATTACTATACTTAAAATAGAATAGGCTTATGATATTTGGATTAATAGTCATAATATTTGCTTAATAAATTTTTCTAATTTTTCGACAGTCACGTATACCATCTGCTTATCAATTCATAATTTAGATAATAATAATTAAAAAGTCTTATTATTTTGATGAATATTTAATTTGATGATAAATATAGTGATAGAAAATTTAGTCCCATTACTGTGTAATGTAAGTGGAATTGGAGATAATGGCACAGCAATGGAATGAAAAACCTGAGCAAACCGGTAATGGAAATTAGTGGTGAAAAATTAAAGCGATTACAAGTGCATAGAAACGTAGAAATATGTCAAGTTTATTCCAAAACAGTCATTAAAATTTACATTTCGATTCAAGAAAATTCTAGCATTTTTTCTGCCCTTTACTCAACCGAAAAAAATAATAATAAACAACCGAAAGATAAACACAAACTTAAATATTTATATTGCATAACAAGGATGCGTTTTGTTACCTATAATGTAATGTTTTTTGACACATGCAACGGATTTTGCGTACTCAACAGTTATGCATCAAACAGTTTGCGCCGGAGTTTGAAAGCGTAGGAAGATTTGTCAGATTAAATAAATATCTATAAAATTGCGAACACACACACTTTAGCATAAAAACACTTTTATCGTCCACTATAAGTCTCATTCTCTCATATTAACAGCGATAATCGCTTAAAAAAATACTACTCGTCGATCGAAAAAAAACGCGAGAAAACAAAAATCTTGTGAATTATATATATTATTTACATTCAATTTTCGTCTTAATCCGCGAGCGAAGAAGAAACTCTTTTCCTATTTTTTTCTTGTTCTCAATAATGACTATTTAGTAGACAAAAATCGCGTAATAAAAACTTTTAATTATTATGGGACTCGAATCTATCGCTACTCTACATAAGAATAAAAATGCGTAAAGCAATAGCGACGACGTTATTATTAATTGCGGTGTCACTGATCGCTACATGTAATGGTGATAATGTCAGATTTCGGCATTTAGACGATGACAACCAATTAATTATGGCCACATCAACAGAACGGAAGTCGCCGTCGAGTCCAGACTACTCTTCGATAAGTGATGAGAGCGGTAGATATGCCGATGACGAGAGTACGGAAAAGTTTGGTTATAATAAGATGTCCAACGATCGGCTCTTCAGTGGTCCACGAATTTTGACTCAAAATTTTCTGATGAGATCGAGACAGAGGCGAAAGCAGCAGAGATGGCCACAGATATCCTCTTACAGGAGGCCATTGCTCGAAACCCTTGAATCACTACATAATCAGAATCAACTTAATAATAATAATAATAATAATATCGATATCGACAACAATAATAATATTGATAATAATAATCACAATATAATAAATAATACTAATACTAATACGAAAAGCAATGAAAATAATAATAGTGCGAAGAACTTAAATAGTTTACTGTTATTACCGGAGCGACACATTAGAAGACCAAAGCAAACACAATCATCTTCACTCATGTCATCACAACAAACACAGCCATCGCAACCAATGGATAACAAGGCAGCCACCGTTAATCGAGGAGTTCGCGGAACACGACAGTATGACATTCCACAAATTGGTTAGTGATCTCTCAAACATTTTTTGTTTCGTTCTTAGATTGTCTTCCATATAATAAACAATTCCCTTACCGTTTAGCGTAACGGTTACTAAAATCGTGAAAACTGTTGATTATTATTTCGATACGAAATCGAGTTTATCGTTCGCTATGCGTTAACTAGATTTTTTTGCCTATGCTTTGCTCGAAAATAAATAAATGAAAAGTAAAAGTATTATTTAGTGCGCTGTTATCTATTGATTAGACAGTGGATGATAACACACTCTTACTTTTAGATTATTTTATTGATGAAATAAACATAAATAAATCAACGCAAAGCTAAACGCGTAATGAGAAAATTGCGTTAAAACCAATTATAAACTAATTGGTGACAGAAATTGAAGGAAAAAATTATTTTCGATAATTTATTTGCATTAAGAACTATTATTTCTATTTACTTTTGTTTTTCCAATACTATTCTTAAAATAAACTAAAGACTATAATTTTTTATCGCATTCTTAAAAAAGAAATTTTAAAGCAGCGGTAGTTTTAATTTATCATAAAAAATCTATAAATAAAAAATTTCATGTCTATTAATAAAATTATTGCGTAAACAAAAAAGAGCGAAGAATTATTCAGTTTATATATGGTTCGCCGAAATATAACTGCGAAAAAATCGATAAGTTATGTTATAAAAACTGGAAACATAATTGAAGAACCGCTTATTTTATTGCTTACGTTTATGCAATTTGTATCTAAACTCAAGAGACCTAAGCATACATATAATCATTAAGTTTTAGATTAAGTGTATATCATTTTATGGATAAAGAATGAACTCTTCTTACAAAATTAATTAAAGTGCAGTTTTTGGAACTTAAATTTATTTTAACGGAACCCAATGTGTTTCGGTTATAGTAAAATATAGTTTTACGGAAAAGCTATACTCAAGTTTTATATAAATAAATTGTTGCTTTAAATAGTGCTCGTTTTAAATTTTAAAAAACGAAAGAAAGAGTGCTTTTCATGGTGACTACCATTTGAATTTCAATTTTCCTCACAATAATACGCTATTTTGCCTTTACTTTGATATTTTCTGTGTAACGAATAATACTTAAACTCTAAACGCAGTTCTCTATGCGTTAGATTTTAAAGAAAATTTAAATATTAATTAGCTTTAGAAATGTCGAATTTAGAAATACTTTTAAGAATTTACAATATTTTTAAATGAATGCTATTTTTGAATCAGACATAATGATTATATGATTAAGCTATTAATGAAAAATGGTTGTAATATTGATTTTTAAATTTAAATCAATAGCTTAGAATTACAGTAAATACGTATTTAATAGTAGAACAACGATAAAAAAATCTAAACGACTTTTAACTATAAAACAAATTTGCCACAACTTTCGTCAATTATACTATTAGCTTAAATTCTGATTTTTCGAAACCGAAAAGAGTTTAACGCTGACTAGAAAAAAACACGCTAATACTTTACTCGCACAAAATGTAACTTAATTTAATTGACAGAATGTTTATTTGATTATTGTATTAAGTTTTTGACAGATTGGTGTCGCGCAGTCTAAAATTTTTAAGCTCTTCATTAAAAGAGACAATTTATTTAATGCCTTTCAATGCATTACTGGCAGCGAAAACCTAAGTTTATTCTCTCGAGAAAAACCGTATTTTGTTTTGCTCGCACACATTTCACTCTACGCTATAACCGTAGTAATATTTTTTACACATCTTATATAAGTTGTGCACATATATACTGTATAGTATATATATATCGCCAATTTGTAAGTGGGTTAACGCAGATATTAAATAAAAAACTATTTTTTTCTATTCCTCTTCTCTAGTTTTTATTACTCCATTCATTGAAATCGTTCAGTGAAAACAAATGTACTGTTATTTTGGTTGTAATTATATAAATAAATAACAAGTTGTGTTCATTTGTTGTTGTTTTGAATGTTTTTTCGGTAAAATAAAATATCAAACATGCGACTCGTATCTCTAACTCTATCTTTTTTTTTGATTTTCTTCTGACAATTTCACGACTCGTTTATCTTATTTTAGATATTAAACGAATTCGATGCGCAATTTTGTGAGCGTTTGATAATCAAATCTGTTTTACGGGTTTAAAAATAGAAACAGAACAGCGAATAAAAAACCCAAAGCCATCCAATAATTGAAACTTAATTTTTTTCAAACGTGTGGGCAATGATTCGCTATTTTTTCTGTGTCCACTCGTTTCTTCCTCTCCTTCTACTTGTAATTCGGTTTCCAATCAATTAATTGCAGAAACAACACGTTCTTAAATCAAATTCCCATTCTTTCTGTTTCTGTTTCGGTACACGCGCTTCTCTTATGCTTCTTTTTTGTGTGTTTCGTTCACTTATTCTATTATTGTGGACCGAATAATACACACAAGAATGACTATTATAATTAACTCATTTTGCTCGCCTTTCAAGTTTATTAAACTATTAACTTGTATGTTCCAGAATCTATAGTAATCGTATCATTAGTATCTTTTTTCTTTATTACTTCGCGAAAATGGGATAAAACGACAGAAACGGGTATTGAAAGCAAACACATGAGCTTTTATATTCTAAACATGATAACAAAGAAAAGAGAAATCACTATAAATAGTAACGGGTGACCTTACTATTAAAAACATAGTATTTAATGCCATTCATTAATGTAATGCCATTTTTGTTACATATTATATGCATTATCAAACGAAAAAAATTTCAGAAATATGAGCTCTAATGAAACTAATTTAATTAATTTAAATATTCTACGCGTTTAGGATTTTCGCTTTCAGAGTTGGCTGTTATGTGTTATTTAATAACCTTCCAATTATTCTGAAAATAATGCGAAGAAAATCAATGAAAAATGAACGAAAAAGATTAAAACTAAATATAGTGATCATGAAAAGCTCAACGCTCTGCACTGAATTTAATAACAAACATTGATCAGCAGCGAGCAGTTTAATTTTAGCCTTTTTATCTAATATACTGTTTAGAGCCTTAACTGGAAATAATCTAATGAACCGATAGATCTTGTGCTTTATCTTAACGCTTATATTTCATTCTCTCTCTTGTCCTTTCATTGTGCGACTTATTATGTAAACAGTTTTAGTGTGCGAGATATAAAACCGACAGTAAATTTATTCTTTGTTTAAGCATATATTTATATAAATTGGGTAATAAAATGTAGGTTACAATTTATAATGTTAATAGTTTAAAGTTCATGCACTTTTATATTAATTAAAAGCTTCAGTTTGGCTGAGGCTGCAAACAGTACTCATTAGTCTGTTCTTTTTTGAAGCTGAGCTGTAAAAATTCCATAACGAACAGAGAAAAAAAATCTAATATTTGTGAAATGACACAAATATGCATCATCTCGTAATAAAGTGAAAATCATGTTTTAGTGCCAACAAGAGATATACTGTTAGGTTACATTTACCAATACAAGGCAAAACTACTGTTAGTATGCAAAAAGATATATTTCGTAATCAAGTAAAATAAAAGTTTTTTCTCGTAGTAATATTTTATTATGTGCATTGCGAATAATATATATATATATGTTTATATGTATGTATGTATGTATGTATGTATTATATGACAAGATATAGTGAAAAAAAATCAATACTATTATATAACGTACAGCAAATTATTTTTGTTAGTAATGAATTTATTATATGGACGTATAAATTTTTTTGTTTCGATTGATTCGCTTGTAATTCTTAATTAAATTGCATATATAATTAATTGCATTATTACCGATCACGTTATTAATCTCTAATTGCCACGTTTTATGTCATTTTGTAACATTTCAATACAACTAAAAAAATGTGTTTTAATAAGACTTATCGATGATTTATTTTTTTATTACCAAAGTTCGTTTTTATATGTCAAAATATTTAAATTACTTGTTTTATGTCTTAAAATAGACTATTTTTTGAATAAATCATAGAACCGTTATCACATTCAGGTGTTTATATCCCAATGGGAGATGAGATCTAATGGATCTAAGAGTGCTTTCTATAAGTCGTGACCAATATATAGGCAAATGAAAATCTCAGCTGAGACATGGCTTTATCTCGGATTTTCAAGATTATGCTAGAAATCTCCATCCATTCACCTCAGTATGATCGCTCTCTATTCCAAATAATTAATTTCTTTGTTTATATTTTCTCTGAAATTGAGAAATATGCTCACATCAATAAAAATATTATTTTGACGTTTAATCAAAATTAATCAAATAAAACCAAATCAAATCAAATTAATTGAATGTCTCAGTAACCGTAATAGTCATATAAAGTTAAATTTTGTTTATAGTTTTTTCAATTTAATATATAATTGTATAACTAATAAGTAAATAAAGTAAATAATAAATAGTTTTTTATTAATAACAAAATCGATTCCCTATTTCGAGGTATTATTGGATGAGATTCAAAAAATTTAATTTGAAATTTTTCAATTATTTTTCCTAATACTTGGGTATTTTGATGTATTCTTATGATAAATTTTTAAAAAGTATGATCTTAAACAAATAACAAAAAATTGCAAGAAAAAACTAATAGGATTTTATGTATATTTATCCAAAATTATTATTTTTCTTGACATCTTTAAAGTTTTCAAGACATTTTCAAACAGATTTTGACGTTGGGATCGTGAACCCTATCCCACAACCCTCTGATTAGATTTAATAAATTTTATTTTATCCTTTATTTGATATTTTACGTCTCATAAACAAAAACTTTGTTATTTTAAGAACTCATTTTGTGAGATAATATCATAAATATGTTAAGCCCATTAGCAAAGCATTGAGGTTTTGTAAGAAAGTAATCTTTCAGTCATATTATATACTATATTATGTATTATATTGCTCGGTAATAACTTTAAACATACTGTGGCATTATTTATTTATAAACATATTTTTTAAAAAAAACGTTTCCACATTCGTAAAAATCATATTTCACGACATTTCTATTTATTTTATCGCTTTGATCATATCTACAGACATGCAAAAGCATGTAAAAGCATGAAAAAGCACTACAAAGTGCCTTAATTTTATTAACATTTACTTTGCCTAAATAGTGTGTTAATCAAATGGCCAATAATTTAATTATTTTAAATTAAATAACAATATCTTAACGGACACTCATACCATCACAACTTCCGATTTCCCATAATCTCGTACTTATCAAATGCGATGGTGTGGGCGTAACGCAGATACAATTCGAATCATATAAACTCTTATATACTTATATGTGCTCTCTCTCTCTCTCTCTCTCTCTCTCCCAATCTTCTCCTTCCTCTCTCCCTCACCTCTCACTGTCTATCCTCAATCTCTCCTCGATTCTTGTCAAAACATTCACTTTTTCACAGCTAGTGGTGATCATTATCTTCGCTAGAGATGAAACCCTACAAAAAGTCTCGCGGGTTATAAATATATGCAAACCTTGGAAAGCAAATACAATGTGCACACAATGAGCAATGCATTGTGTTTTAGTTTTTATAATGCATAACACTATCGAAATAAACAGTAGACGCCACTCGTCTTTTATTTCTTGCCTCTTATTCTGTGTGCCCTTAACTCTATCTCCGAAAAAAATATAACAAATGTATTTTTTGCGCCAAGGATTTGCTACTTTTCTTAAGACTCAAGAATTTTTTCGCGATCACTTTTCGCACTATTTTAAAAAATTTTTTGCTATCTGTTTCTCTCTATTCATTCGTATCGTGCATAAAATTCATAAATAGATGATGTTTTGATTCCATTTTCCTTTTTTCTCATGCATTTTGAATGATGATAACCTTTGAAAATATATTCGCGAACAACAGTTTTTCAACTGAGCGTACAAACTATATCATTGGGATGTTGTGTTGCGTAGTGTTAGTAAAATCTAATTTTAGCGTTCGCGCAGTGTATTTAAGTGTAAAATCACTATTTTTTAATTTAATTATGGAAATTTTATTTTTTTATTCGAAGCGGTAGTTATTTTTATTCATTATTACAATATTCCCAGCGTTGATACGTATTTATTCGACCAAAAAAATGTTTTATGAATGAATAGTTACATCACCCGTAGACAACAATAAATCAATAGACCCATCAGTGAAAATCGCTGTAATAGCAGTGTTGTTTTTCCCATATAAAAAGCGGACGACAATAATATTTTGTTTTTTGATTTAGTATGTTTTTTTGCACACGTTTATGATTATTTTCGTATATATATTTATGTATTTTTATGTTCATAAAAAATTCAGTTTATTTGTGCACTCCATGTCACTTCCTTAGTGTTTTATAAATATTCTTGTTTTATTTTCGCTTACTTATCTTAATATTTTTGTTTAACCAAATTTTTTTTGGAGACCAAAAAAAGCGCCAACTGATGAATAATAAATTTTTATTAGAATTTTATTAAATTTTATAACCCTCTCTCCAACATATCTAAACACGAAAACAAAAAATGATAAATCTATAGAAAAATCTTGTTAAGTAAAATAATTTATAGGATGGAAAAATACGCTGGCATTTCGGTTAAGCAGCCCACGCAATCAATTCTCACCAATTCTAACGTTAGACGATTTTCTAGTGGGCTCATCGAGATCACCGATTGCGCGGCTATTGATCAATCCATATAACCATATAGTTAACTATTACTTTTTTGCGCGATATTGATCATAAGTAAATGCATTAGTGATCTAATTTAAATGCATTGTTATTTTTGTGCTTATATAATATATATAAAGTGTGTGTGGTTTGCTTTTCCTAAGATTCAAATTCTGTTAAACGTTTACTGTGTGTGTGTTTGTGTGTTACGTAATACACTATAGTATACAGTAATGCATTTGTATAATTCATAATGTATTTTTTTCTTTACTTGATTTGATACATCACTATTTTTTCATTATTTTTCCGTTGTCTTTAATTTTTCTGATATGAATATTTAATTTATTTAGCTCGCAATTTAAGTTATAAAAGCCCATTTTTATAGATTTTTTTGTGTGAAACATACGCTTAATAGTTTTTACAATAGAGAATGTTTGTGGATAAATGCAGTATATTTGCGAATATCTGTATTTATTTCCTTTGGAAAAAGTAATTAAAGTTGGGTTTTAAAATTTTATTGCATTCTGAAAGATTTATTGTTATATAATATTTAAATTAATAAGAAATAAATTATATTTTTTATTTATATACGTATACATTGCGAAATCAAGAGATACTTGATATATCTTTAAGTATTCATATCTTGAGATAATTCTTGAATTTTCAAGTCTAGAAAAATTTTAAAGTTTAAAACACTATTTCAGAATTAATATCGAATAAGTTTTAGAACAATTGAATCCCAATTTGTTTTCTAAACCACTGCAACCTTTTCGCAAATATTATTCAATAAATCATTTGTTATATTTTCGTCTATTTTCAAAGTTAATTTAAAAAACATATTTTTTCGAGTGTTTTTATTCCACGATATTTTAATAATATTTTCGTATTTTTGATCTAAAAATATCTCATTCTACGTTTATTCAATTTACTGAATTTTTCTATTTGGAAATCATCTGCCATCAAATCTTATTTATGTACATATATAAAAAAAATTTAAACTTCCTAAAAAAGCAACATTTCCAGAGATAGAAGGCTAAAATAAATAAATCAATATCTCTAGTATATCTTTATGTGAGTTCCATGTTCTAAATCTTTTTCCTTTATTTTTTGGCTATAAAAAAATAAATTCAAAAACAAATTTAAATTTTAGTAATTGTTTTAGCGATATAATGGTTTTCTGGGTTATAATACGGGTTTATAACAAATTTGTTTTCGAGAGTTTTCATAATATTATTTTTATCTGTTTAATTTAATGTGTTTAATTTAATTAACTGTTTTATCAATGCTTGTGCACAAACATATCACTGAATAGCTATCGAAAACGTTTTTGTGCATAAAGTTCTGTATCCAATTATTATTCACCAGAATATTAAGCGTAAAGCTTATCTTAAAAAATTTATTAAATTTTTAATTTGCTCTAATTATCAATTTTTTAACATTAAATTCCTAGAAATGTTTATTTGGATAAGAATACAATACATATATATTTTAATGCCCAAAATATGAATTTTTCTTAGTCTCATAATGAGCCGATTTGGTGTGATTTTTCCATTTTTGTCCAATAAAAATACTAATAAGTGTTGTATTACACCATTATATTAACATTATATGGCTCTCTATTGGCCAATTAATGTTATATTTTTTATCTTTACCAGCAATCATATACTTGTATGATATAAATTTTAAAATCTTTCGCAGAAACTCTTCATTTAACGTAATTTATTTTATTTATCAGCCCTAAAGTTTAATCGAATAAATATGACATTAGTTTTTATTTTTAAAAAATCGGTTTGAATTGTTTTATATATCATTTTGAGTAATTATGATTTCATTTACTTTAGCATTATTCTGAGTCATATATAACTGAAATATAACTGAGTCATTTCAATAGAAAACTGCTTATTTTTTATATAACAAAGGTTATGAACGTGTGTGCAGAAAATTAGCACTCTTTATATGTAATTAAAACTTAGTTAATGGCTTTTCTCATAATACAATAAATTTTTAGATTAAAAAAGTCTAATAAAAACTTTAATCATAAACTTATTTTTGCATTTATTTTCTAATAACTGGTATAATAGAGTTAATTTGCCAAAACATTTTAAATAAAAATAAATATTTTAATGGCTAGTAATTAAAAAATGATTTATGAGAAATTGACGTTCGAATTTGATTAGCCATGTAATTCAGAAATATTTATTTGTTTACGAAAATTTTTATTTAAAAAAATGTTTTTATACAGTACTTTATCTTTAAGAGATTAAACTAAAATCATAGTTACCCAGAGGGGAGTGCTTGCCTAGGGTTGACCCCCCCTCCTAGAATTTTGGAAAAGTTGACACCCCCACCCAAAAACTGGAAAAATTTTAGGACGAGTTTCTGTGACCCCTTTAAATTTTAGCTAAAATTCCAAAAATTTATCGTTTAAATCTGTCGAGTATTGCGAGGGGGCGTGGTTTAGGCTTTTGCCGAGAACAAAATTTATAAAGGCCAAAAAAATTGTCGCTAAAATCCGATGAGTTTTGACCCCCCCCCAAAAAAAAATTGAGATTTTCTGGATCTGACCCCCTCTAGAGCTTTCGAGTCTGGGTAACTATGACTAAAATCTAAGCAGATTTCACAATCTTATTAATCAAATTAGTGATTTTGCATACTGTATATCTTGCTAGTTGTTAAGTAAATAATTAATAAATATTTAATTTATGTTAACGATTCATGTGATTCTCAAATAATCTTTACTTTATATTATTTTCTGTAATGCTTGAAAAAATTAATATTTACAAGGTTTAGCACTAAGGTTTTGAAATATATCTATATATTAATGCATTATTTGAATACATAGCTACAAATATTAATAAAATTAAACAAAATTGTATAATTATTATTGAGATGGAGTTTCATTTTAATATGGAATCACTAATAGTGAAATAAAAATATGTTTATATTTTTGAAATGAGATCGGAAGCAATTTATCACATTTTAATTTGTAACTGCTTTCTGCAGTTTCAATACATTTTTTTGGTAATCTGAAAATTTTTTTTGAGATAAAGTAATGATTCGATACCAGACTTCGTCAATCTCTTTATCTTTTTATACATCCTCTACTCTAAAGTTTATTCAATAGTTTGTGAGATACTTTCCAATTTTAAAAGTTTATATATAGATCGCAGTTATATATAAAGAGTTGTTACAATTTTCGTATCGCAAGATTTTGGACTTCACTTCTATTTTATATCTCTTTATATATCGTTTTCACTACTATTTTGTCTAAGATATAACGTATTTCTTGTGGCGCCTCAAAGTCCGCCACGTATTACTCGTAAGAGTATCAACACATCTCTCTCTCTCTCTCTCTCTCTCTCTCTCTCTCTCTCTCTCTCTCTCTCTCTCTCTCTCTCTCGTCGTCTTTTCTTCTTTCACTGGTGCATCAATGAATGGTAGCTCACAAAGTATCAGTTAGTTGTTGACGTCATCGGTGGCTCCAACAACACAACAATCTATTGCGTTCGTTACAACTACTACTTCACTACATTTACTATTTCAGCTGCTATTAAGATGCGAATTATTGGTATTCTGATGCGGAGCTTTACAATCCCACCATTGTGTGACGTTCTTGCGTCCGCAATCTGTTATATTTTGTCACTTTCAACAAAATAAAAATCCAAAATTTTTATACATTTTTATTCGTTGTGACACTGCTTTTTAAGCGTTTTTGCTTAAATTTTCTAAAGTATATCTCATTATGTTTATAGATTTCAAAATACCTATCTTCATATTATCTGTTTTTTTCGCTAAAAAATAAGGGCAGAGAGAATGAATGAAATTGAAAGATTTATGGAAAGAAAAATGGATGAAAAAATATAAAATAAGAATTTAAAATTAAAATGAGAACAGTGTAGTTGTGTGAAGGATAATCAAATTATGTTTATAAATTCCCGATTCGTTATAAATTTTAAAAATTCAACCTTATTTTTGGAAAATAGGAAAATAATACCTTAAACTTAGAATTTTAAATTACTTTTATATTTTTTACAACTCATTTTAATATCTATAATAAATGAAATTTAATTTATAATTTAATGAAAATCGAAGCTTAGGGTTGTTTTTAATTTTATTTATTTTAGATTTGTATCCAATAGATGAAGATAATGTCAAAGTTCAAGAATAATATTCAAATAAAATATCGATAACTATAAATATCTTAATACCCAATTTTAATTGAAAGGTTAAGGTTTAATCCAAATTAACATTTTACTTATAACCAAACTAATTTAAATCAATAAAATTTGCAATTCTATAACAGTAATTTGTGTCAAATATATTAATACCAAAATATTTATTGACTTTATTTGAGCTTTTATTAAATTACGTAAGCTTAGTGTACGAAATATAATTTAAGTTGTATTTTTAAAAAAGATATTAATAAATTGAGTTATAATATTTATGGTAAAAACATTTTTAATATTTTGAACAGTTAAGATTTTAATTGATGCTTTCCTCCGAGATTTATTCATTCTACAAATTATGACTTATGGATGAATCCTAAAAATAATGTTCAGAAATACTTGAAAAAAAATTGACATAACATAAACAGCAGTTGCGGCATATTTCAAGCTTCCAGATAAAGATCAGATACAATTAACTGAAAATATGGAATGAAATAAAAAAATCTCACTTGACATCACTTAATTGATATCTTTAGTGCGCTATTCTTTGCACGGATCGATACATTTGCTGCTATTTTGATTCTATTATTTAAAATCACAACACTATCGCTCATTTGTAAGTAAGAAAGTATTTGCGGAAATCATAGAAAAGGAAATCATGAATAGTATATATAGTGTCGCTACTCTTGCATATCGTTTTGCTTTTTATCGACAAAAATTTTTTTCCCGGTTAGTTCTGTAATGTTTACTTTGTTAAGGAAAAAGAAAAGATTTTTTGAAAACTTTTATTCGTACATTGAATAAGATATTTTATTATGTGTACGAATAACTATATAAATAACTAAAAAATTTTAATGTTTTTAAATAGTGTTTTCATTCTTATTTTTCTATGAAATTCCACGAAAAAAGCTTACATTAGTGAGCGTTGGTAGAAAGAAATTCAATTATATTTATGTTTTTATGATTTTTATTATTAATTAATTATGCTTTGATCACATGAGTTGGATGATTTCTATTCTAACAGAGTTGGATGACATCTGATTACACAGAATATAAAATAAATAATAAGTTTACTCGTGTAATGGTAAAACTAGAAAATGGTTTTTATAAATATTAATATTTTGATATTCTTATATCTGTATATTAGATATTATTATAAGTGCTTTACTTATATCCTTAAAGCATGCATTTTAGTAATAAATTTGGCCTTAAAATTCTATTCTTTTCAATAATTTATAAAGTGATTAATGGAGAGTAAAGCTTCACTAAAGCAAATGTCGAAACATAGTCTGAACTTTCTAGAGATGAAAAATGTTATTTTTATGTATCAGAAAATAAATTCGAGTTCGTTATACTTTACTATGACAAGTATAGTTATGAACGGAGAATGAAAAACAAAGTTGAAAAGTTTATTTTCAAAACTCGATTTCATTATAATTTTGGAAATGAGCGCTCAGTTATTACAGTAATCATAAATTTTAAATAATTTTTCCATTTTTGTTTATATACCATTACATTTGTTTATAATCGTTTAAAATTAAATGATCATTGTTACCCATTTTAAGGACTTACATAACATTTACATATCTAATGGTTAAATTTTAAAAAATATATACTGCATTAACTAAGGTTCAAACGCTAATATACATTAACATTGTAAAGTTATATTTATTACAATTATATTTATTTCCGATATTTACATTTATCATAATCGAGAACATATCGTTTTACTAAAATATATAATTCTAGCTCTATTTACACGACAAAAATTGTGCAGAAAAATAGTGCAGACATAAAAATTTATAAATTTATATGTGATTTTAATGAAATATTATATAATACGCACTTATGAACAATTCCCGAAGCCTTAAAGCTATGCCTATTTAGCAATTACACACATTTTACTATTGCTTTTTTGTTAGCTTACAGTGATTTACGCTCGAGATTAAAATTTCGTATTTGTTTGTACGTACTATTAAGCGCACGTTTATTATATATTTTCTACGTTTATGCCCACTTGATATCGCAATTTCAATATTTGACTTTATAATTTAATGACGTTAATAAATATTTATTTGGTAACCGTTTTATTAAATTAATTATTATAATATGGCCGCTAATTTTTTCACTTTCGAAATGCGTAAACAATTTATGCGCGTTTCAGTATCCATTCGAGTTATTTTTAAAGTAAAACTTTATCATATGAAAACATATTAAGGCGAAGTTTTCCGTGGTTTAACTTTTCATATTAACATATTTTTTCGATTACGAAATTATAAAGTCTCCGTTTATTGCTTTTGTTTTATGAACGAAATTATTTTTAAATATCATCGACAAGAAGAGTAGTAAAAATTACTTACATTTAATGAAATATTTATCGATCTGGAAAAAAATTCACACTAATCTTCTGTAATCTGAAATGACTAATCTCTTGATTAATTAAGTATAAATTATTTTTTATATTGAAACCAAACTTATTAATCATTTTAAAAATAGACCTTTAAAGTTTTTTAAGAATAAAAATAATTAGAAAAATTAATATAAATTTAATAAATCATTAGTCAAAACAAAGTTTCATAATTATAATTAATCAACCATTTCTCATAATTATACAGAAATCAAATTATTATAAATTAATTTAATATGTCCAAATTAAATATTAAATAAAGCAACGAATAATGCATAGGTAATTAGGAAATTCGAATTTATATTCTTTAAATCTAATTATACTGGCAATGTAATCGAAAGTAATGGTAAAGCAATGTATTTATATTACAGATTAAACATTGCTAATAACATCGCTTTACTTTTAAAATCTAATTAATTTTGTTAAAGACTAAGCCTCTCGTATTAAAACTTGTATTTAACCGATAATTTTTGTAATTTTAATGGATTCTTAATCTGATTAAAACTACTCCAAATATGCGTTTAAAAAGTTAACAAATCAATGCGATATTTAAAGTTTGTAAATGATTTATCCTATTTCTGACTTTTAATAAATTTTCTTTATATTAACTAATTTAAGTTATAATTTATTAAGGAAAAACAACTTAATGTAATTAAGATTACAATTATACATATAAGTAATGTTAATATAAAGCATAACAAATGTGATTAGTGTTCACCTTTCGATAATATTGTGTATAAGCATATTTCAATAAACCGAAACATTATAAGCTCCAATGTGTGCCATTTATTTCAAGTTATTAATTTTGTTTAAGCATATTACTATTGCAAATAAAATATACCAATAATGGGCTAATCATAGTGGTATTAATACATACATAGATATTAGTTTGTATTGGGCTACTGGTGGAGCACTTGTGCGGCACTTCATTTCATATGCGCTATGAACGCTAACAGTATGAGTTTTCTTCGAAGTCAGAAACACTCGCTACACATTTGTAAAGCAAATATGCCTTTATTGACGAAAATACCAAGATATAAACATATTGTACAGTACTTCATACAATATAACTAAAGATTTGTGATTTACTACGAATTCCCAAAGCTTTTAGTATTAATGACAGTGCATTTCATCAGTAATTCTCAGTTTTTTCCGAAGGTATACATCATTGTGCGAACTCAAAAACAATCTAATTTGAGAAACCCCTTATATTTTCTTTACATTATACTACGATTGTGGTATCGGAAAACAAGAATGAACGTACTCAAGAGATCACTTTGCAGACAATAAGTATACATAATCACAGGTTTATATAGAAGAACCGAAGCAAATTGATCTAAAATTTAATTTTTTCTCATTATTTTGGAACATAATTGTCATTAGAGGTCGAAAATTGTCCGATTTTTTTACTCCCACTCCCTCCCACATAGTTTTTTTTATTCCCACGGGACTGCTTCAGTATAGGTAATTTTAGCGTTTCCACCGCTCCCGCCCGCAACTCACACAAATTTAACCAAAAAACGCTAAAATCTTATAAAAATGTAAATAAAATACTGTAATTATTAACAGCATGTTAAATTAACCCTTTGAAATTGAATATAAATTTTTTTAAATTAAAAAAGTTAGTGGAATAATTTATGGTATCTCAAAAACTTGATGAAATTAAGCATAAAAATTTATTTTATTGATAAGCAGAAAAATATGGAATTTTCGGATATCCTGTTTTTTGGCTTTTCACACGCACACCCATTCTGCATATTTTCACTTAATTCTCTCCCGCTTCCTAAGGAACCCATTTTTGACCTCATTCACATTGTCACTATTTATTAGTTAAAATTTAATTATACAAAATGTGTTATCCATAAATTATCGAAAAATTGAAAATTAATATTACAATTGTACTTCAATAAAAACGTTTACTTAATTAATAAATAATTCTAGACTAGGCATACCTCACTCATTGTCAAGTGTAGAATGTCTGCAAATAGAATGTCAAAATGACTTTACATTTTAGAAAAGGAAATATTTTCTCAGACAGAAAACAGGGAAACTGTAATTTTTTTAAATTGGTTTTTGAGTTCGAGTTCGTATGATAGATAATAAATTTTTTAAAAGAGTTCGAAGTTTTATACAATGGTAGACAAACAGATAGCACACTGTAGAGTACAATGTAAGATAAACACATGGAAAATTCATTTTGTTAAATCAACATAAAACATAATAAGAGTTTTAGTTTACAGCGTAATTTAGAATTTTATTTTTAATTAAATTAAAGTAATTGTTTTATTTAAATATTTACAATTAATGAATTAATTTTCATCCAAAACAAATCGATTTATTGTGCTTAACTGTGAGCAAATTTTTTGGAATAAATACAAAAATTACAAGAATATTTTTAGTTTAATTTAATAATCATTGAATAGGTTTTCTAGAAATTGAATTTTTTAATATCAATATAATTATAATACGTTTAGCCAAACTTAAAACTAATAAAAATAAATTTTGTGTAAAAAATGGAAATTGTAACAAAATTTTAAAATTAAAATATGAATATTTATTATATAATTACTTTAGTTTTATTAAGTGCATTCAAAGAGCTACGCTCTCTCTTAACGACTAGGAATTGTCAGTTTTCTAAAAAATATAAATATCGTAAGATTATATGTAAAGTATGACATGCTTTATCACTAGTTTCGCTTATGTTTTTTTATCTTACACTTTTGCATAAAATTATTCATTAAGCAATGGAAGCGTCGAGTTTAATGGGAAAACGTAATAAATAAAATACTAACCATACTTAATATTTGATGCGAGACATTCAAAAAAACATTGCATAACCGCGCACATATCTATAGATAAAGTAGAAGAAGAAGAATATAGCATACGTCATACGGCATACCGTACAGCATACACAATGCATGGCCAAAAATGTTAAACTAGTTAAAATACTATTCACATGTTTATAACTTATTCTGACATTATCCGCTGGGAAATACATTACTTATGTAATAAATCTTCATGTACTCTCTTTTGTAATTTATATCAATTTAATATTTACTATATCATTATTATTTGTTTATATTTTATTTTCCCATGAAAATTATATCAAATATCTCACTGTCATTGAAAAATTGTTGGCCACCGTATATCTTAATTTTAAGATAAAAGTGGTTTATATTACTCTGACTGCGCTCCGCTTTCTATTATATTAGTCAGTGAATTAATGTTCGCTTTTTAGAGTCGTTGCACAGTCTCTGCCATTAATTATATAAGAGCTAAAAGATTAACATTAAACTGTTTTTAATTTTTAAAATATACTTTCTAAATATAAAGTATAAATTTTTAATCTGGATGTTTCACTTATATTAGTATACATTGTTCATATGAATATACGTTGTACTGTGTATAAAACAATTTTTATTCGTGATTAGATTAATGTTTTAATGTCTATTTATATAATAGCGAGGCTTAGTCACTATGAATAACTATGAATAATAACTTTTCACTTTCCGTTAGTGTTGTTAATTTAACTGGTTATGGTTAACTAGTAATATTCTGATTTTTGGATAATTACGCTTTTATTAAAGGAAAAAATCAATTTTCGACGAATCCGATTGCAAAAACAAGATTTGTAGAATGGATATTAAAATACTAATTAAAATATTGAATTATTATTTTGGAAGTTTCAAAAAATCAATGGTACCATAAATGAAACTTAAAATTAAATTTGATTAATATCCATTAAAAATTTTAAGCAAAAAAACAGTATGGGTTTAAGTTTGTTTGGCGATTCAAACAAATAAATATTTTCTGTTTAAAAATTTTCGCCAAAAATTTTAAGATTTTTTTATGAACTCATTGAAGTTTAATACTTCGATTCGATATTTCTGTAATAATGAATAGAAGAACTGAATTATTATGGCCATCATTGGATAAAATCAAAAGTTAAAACATTCAAATTAAACAACCTTTGGTACTAGACCTGTGATTTATTCTTCTTTTAAATGGAATAGTTCTTCTGTTAGACTTTGTACGTGAAAAACATGTTTTAATTTAAAGCATAGTTTTTCACAATTTTGTTCGCAAAAATACAATCTTAACCTGCGCTACGAAATAGTCTTGATTTCGTTCTTTTCTCTTTTAAACAATAAGTTAAATCGAGATAAATGTACTATCTTTCAATAAAAAGAGTAAAAAATAATACCTAACTTACGCTTTTTACAGAATGATTTATAACACTGACGTAAAGCCATGTAAATCCATGTTTCCAATGATATCTAACTGCTTTATTTTATATAATAAAAAGAGTTTCAAACCGATTTTACATTAATATTTTACTACATCTGTTTAAAGGCTACGAGATCTTCTTTTATGCGTAAAGATTTGCGAACAAAAAGATTTAATTTGAACTTTAAGAACAAATGATCGCAAAGAATTGTATAGAAAATATAACGATCATTCATATATAATTATAAATTATATAAACCCTTTTAAATGGTTTAAAATATTGAGTTTAAACCAAAGGGCGAAGACATTATTATTATCAAAACTAAAAATTTAGTTTAAAATGAAAACATACTATTGATAAATTAAAAATTATCCAATTATTTTTAAATCTAAATCTTTTCTTAATTTTACTAACTTTTACTTAAGTTTTTATTAACTTTTATAAATAAACCATTAAAATACTACGCACGAGTGATATAAAGACTATGAATATGTTTATTAGCATAAAAATCGTATAAAGTTTTTTATTTTTAATTTTTTTATGTTATGCAACATTAAGTTTCTATAGCAACGAATAATAATATATTTTACAAACTCAGATAAAGCAAAATAAGTAATGATAAGCAATTAGACGACGAGAGCGGTATAGTTCGATAAACTTATTTTTAGAAGTTAGTCATAATAATTTATAGCTTACACTTGAGAAACGCTTTATTCCAATTTGGATGTCCCTACAAATTTTCTGTAATATTTTTTTAAAGTTCCTAATAATTAAACCGTTTCTATTTGTCTATAAATCATTTTCGTCAACATTTATATTTTAATTTGCTTTAATTTGTTTCGTTTAATGTGTAGTAGTTTTATGATTTTCTGAACTAAAATTCATTACCGTCTGTTCTTATTAAACCAATATTTTAAAAAATAATGCTTTATTGTTGAATCTTTATTGTAGAAATCAATTTTATGGTATTACTACATACAGTTATAAGTAATATGCATTTAAACACAATTAATTATTTTGAAATAAATAAGTCTGTTTGCCGTGAGAGAGAGAGAGAGAGAGAGAGAGAGAGAGAGAGAGAGAGAGAGAGAGAGAGAGAGATATTATAAAAATTGAAAAATATACTATATATAGTATTTTATCCAAAATGTTCTAATTTTTAAATAGAATTTTGCACATTTCATTTTTTCTAAAATGAGATAAAAAATTGCGAACACAGTCTATAAAGCCTCACAGACATAATATTCTTTACTCAGTTTATTTACCTTGCGGTATGTGGTTTGTAAGTGGAAGCAAAAATTGACGCAATTGTGAATTTGTTCGCAAGAATGGGCGTTCGTTTGCTTTTATTTCCATATCAAACAAAATAAATATTTTTCAGGGGAAATTTTGCATTATAAATCAATTAAAAGTATTTTTAAGATTTTATAATAAAGATTTAATTAATTTCGTTTGAGCTATGATGTCCACCCAATGGCTTTCAATTTGTTAAACTAATCGTTTCAGGTCTAAGTTTATGTTTCTGTTTGACTCAAATTCCGTGTATAGTCTTTATAAATTTTATAACTTTACATAATGAAAAAATAGCACATCAAAATCTTTTGAATAAAATTTTATCCAAAATACATTTGATTGAAATATAAAATTTGCAATTGAAATTTTTCAAAATAAGTTGCTTCTTATTTTCTTGTATGGAATTTAACAGACAGAATCTTATAAAGAACGGATTTTGTCTTAACTAATTTTATTAGTAATCTTAAAGAAGAATATAAGGTCAAGATTAAGATTTTAGATTCAAGATTAATAGTTAAATCGCTCAGATTTTAATGATTTGTATGCAAATATGAGGGAAAACGGTATATTAAACATAGAGATTTAAGTTCGAACTAACCAAGAATTATCTCAATCAAGTTTGTCACCCCTTAAGAACATTACAGATTAGCCAAAGAACAAAATCATTTGATTTGGTCTATAAAATTATTGTTATCATTGATTAAACTTCAACAAATAAGAAAATTTTTTAATGAAATAAAAATTCTAGTTTATTTATTTGTACAATTGTTTACCAGAATAAAAGTGAGATTATGTTTTCTTACAGAAATTATTGCCGTAAAATTATCAATCAAATTAAAGTAATTTAGTTAAAAGAAGTACGTAAAGGAAATTCTACTAATTTTCAGAACTAAATTCTTCTAACTTGACTTATTTTACTTAATTAATAGCACTCATTAACTGTGTATTAATTATTTAATAACTTAATTATTACTGTAGAAACTTAATTAAAATTTTCTGTAATTCCCAATGTATTGGTTAGGTCTAAATATTAATAAAAGTTTTGTGGGTAATTCTTCTATTTAGAAGAAACGCCAAATTAATATAATTACACAAATTTCATTTTCATGTCTATTATATTTTTTTCTGAATGAATAATTAAATATTTTACATTAGCAGAGTTTGCATGACATTCTATTTATTTAGAATTTCGTTGGTTTTTCGTTGATCTAAGGAATAAATATATTCATTGATAATTCTAGAATATAATCAAAATATTTTTTATTTTAGATTTTTCAAAAAATAAGACTACCGATTACCGATTTATTATTTAGTTTAAATCTCAGACTAAAAAAATCAATTTCAAAATTGAAAGTTATATGGCTTTTATATTTGAATACTGTATCTTTAATTAAAAATGAGCTTTAGTTCTTAATATTTTCAATAAATTTAACCTTTAACTTTATCCTGTCTAATAAAGAAGACCTCTAAATAAATATTGTAGTAACTGCTGTTAATTACGCTTTATAGTCATGTTAAGCAAATAATTTACTCTTTTATTTGTTTTTTTACTTTCATTAAAATGAGTAGAAATGAATGAATAAAAGCTTTCTTTTTCGAGTAAGACATAACATACATGTCTTTATTTGTTTTTTTTTTAACTTAATTATTGCTATCGTAATGGCTTTTTATAGTTAATGCAGAAAATCAAATTAATATTAATTAAACTTTTTAAAATATTGCAAAATCGCATAATAATTAATGCGATTGATTTTTTAATTACCTGTTTTTAAACCCGATGTTTACAATTTTAACTTTTCCGACAGTGAATTGGGATTTATCTATGAGACTAATGTTTTTAATTCAAACCAATTTTTTATACGGCGTTTAAGACAATTTAGAATAAAATAAATTTGTCTGATATACCAAATTGATCTAAAATATCATATGGATTAGTAGACTGATTAGAGCTAACGTATGAATGAAAGTGTGGTAATAGATAAAACCTAAATAGAAAACAAGTGCGAACACACTAACAAATACTGATTGCTCTGATTATCGCATTGATATATTTATTTGATACTTAATCTAAGACTTCTGCTTAATATAAATCATTGTCAATTCTAACATTTCACGCACATATAATTAATCTTCGAATTTACTAAAAGGTTGTGCACTAAAACAAAATTTTGGGAATTCAATCTCAAGTTTGGGTTTAAATTAAAATTAATTATTGGAAATTTATTTTAATAGTGAAAATAAACCCAAATCCAAAAAAGATTTAAGAATCAATTTTAATATAACTTGCGATAAATATATTAAAACATATTAGATATGAAATAAAAAAACAGTATGTGATTAATAAAATACCAAATAAATGGTAAACAATGAGATAAAATTTTAATATTAAAAAGATCTGATTGTTATTATCGTAGAATTCAAATATGATTTTTAATCCGTTCAAGAAGTTTTCGACATTATTCTAATAGTGAAAGTTTGGCGATTATATTTTTTATTACTGGTTAGCGCTATATTTTTTCTTCTTATCTCGATTGATGATTATTGCGTGTATTTTGTTTTGATAGCGTTTTGTGTACTATTTTTGGTATACCAGATAACACACACACACACTGAAAATCCTGACGCTTTCAGATCAAACACGAAATCGCGAACAAACCTCTTTTACAGACGCGTTCATCAATTTATCTCTGCCTTTCATCTCATGAAAGGAAATTGAAGACTCCCTGCCATTCACACTAAATAAATAAAGTTAATTAAAGGATACTTCAAATTTAGAAAAGAGTTAGTAATACAATGCAAAAACTGTTGTTTTTATATAGCGATGTGTATATTTACATGGCTTCGGAAACTTTAATCGCTATACAGTACTGTTACACAAAAGTACAGTATATTCAAATAAATTGATAAATTTTGCTTATTATTATATTTTTTTTATTGTAAATTAACAATTTTTATTCATCAATAATCTAATTATTTGTAGTAAATAATGGAAACTCTGTTTATGTTTCGTTAAGCATAGGTTTGCGTGTGTTTGTATAAACGTAATGAAAATGCGTCAAAAAAGACTAATGACATTAACGCCGCAAAAAATTGTTCGTTTAATAAATGAATAATTTTCATACGTTTTTTTCTTATAAAAAAGTAAAATAATGTCAATTAATTTTTATACCTGAATTAACTGACAAACAAACACACACACGTATATGAATAAATAACTCACAACTTATATTATAATAGTTGCAAATAATTTTATGTATACATTTGTCATGTTATAATTCAAAAAACAAAATTCAACAAAACCAGAAAAATAATGTAAATTCAATGGAATTGCATTCAAAAAAAGTATTTTTCTTAGTTTCTAGAGAGCAAAGTTCATTTAATCGGTTTGGGAATAAATTTTTTTGTCTATCTATCAGTTTTTATGGCAGCACTTAACATCATTTTTTGCCATTCTTTAACCTCAAAAATATTTATTTATTAATTCAAACTTTGTTCTACTCTACTGTAACAGTATATGTCAATATCTAAATTTATTTGTTAACTCGAGTTTTAAAGCGAGTATTGTATATGATTGCCATCTATCGGTTATTATATACTAAAAATATTTTCTGAAAAATAATTTAATAAAAAGAAAAGAATAGTGTTAATAGATATAGTGAAATGAAAAACGAAAGTGTAAATAAAGCCTATGCTCATTATTTTATTATTCTACGCTACTATTTCTATTTTATTCATTCCATTCGCTCACAACTAATAAACATAAAAACGCTTTATTAATACAGAAGAGTGAAGTTATGAAATGAAGTTTTGTTCGTTTCACTTTTGCACTGAAAGAATAAGACAGAAAATTTTATTTGCTAAGAAAACTTAATTAAGAATATAAAAAGTGTTAAAATTTAACGATAGAAAAATTATACAAAATAAACGTAATGAATGCGCAACAAAAATACATATAAAACTAATGATTCTTTTGAATTTTGATAAATGATATGATTATCATTATGGGAGAGCTATGGCATAAAAATAGCCACAAACCAACGCTATATCATTATAATTAGTAACACCAATCGTATCGATTAGATGGGGTATAGTCTGCTATTAATGAAACAATTTTTACAAAATTGCTGCTTTATTATTGAAAGTAATCATATTTTTAGATTATCACAGGTAATAGAGTGCGCGTCTATTAAATGTGCGGTATGTGTGAGTGTGTGTTAAACTCTCGAAATAATTTATATAATTTACTGCCTTTAATAGTATAAGCATTATAATTAAAGTGCATTATATTCCAATAGTAATACCATATATTACTATTTATAATTGATGAATACTGTCCCACCTTTGACGCATTTTAGCTGTTTGTATTACGAAATATATATATATAGTTGATTTAATTGCCTTTCCTATGCCACAATTCGTAGAAATATATATGTTGTGCTGCCTGTGTGTGTGTGTGTGTGTGTCTCTGCGTGTGTTTGTGTGTACGTTCATTATAGTAATAGTAAAATATTTAAGTTTACGGGTTATTTAATTTTCTGTAGGTTTTCAAAAACAAATTACTAAACTATAATGTATGTATGATACTATTTTAACAAAATTAATTAAAAAAGATTTAAAATATGAAAATGAAATACAGTTGTATAATTTTATGTTTATTTTGTATATTATTTTGTTGAGTGTGTGAGTGAGTGTGTATGTGTGGGTGAAGAGTCATTTAAGGGGTAAAAGCGAAAAAGTAAGAACCAATAAAAAAACGGAAATTATTCAAATTAATTAAAATATGCATTAATAAATTCTAGGTAAACATTTACGTTTGTTTAACTATTTAAATAATTTATTTGTTCTATGAAATCACAAATAAGTTACTTTCTAGAAACTATAAAACAAAACGTGATCATAAAAATGCGATGTGTCTGGAAATTATAGGAATTTTAATAATTATTGATTAGACTTATATTGTAACGTAACATGTATTAAAAACATAATTATACCAAATAAAATAATGAATTTAATTTTGTATCGTTTAAGTTATCAACATTATTCATATATTTTTTAAAACTCTTTGTGATTCATTAGTTTTCGTCATATGTTTTAGAGCTCGAGTATGAGTACGTAAAATTATCATTCTATTAGATAAGATGATAAAGTAAATTTTATTAATGCTATTATAAAATTGTATTAGATTTTTAAAATTGTTGAAAATTATATATTTATTATTACATGTATAGGACTTATATTAGAATTAAAAATTGCAATTTTTGTTGTGTTTGTAAAGATTGGTTAATAATTTAATACAAAATCATTTTAAATGCATATTTAATTAGAAATAGAATTTCTTCCTTAAATAAACACTCATTATTTAAGCGTTAATTTCTTGTGCGCAGAATTAATGTACTTAATTACATATGCATTATTTATTACAATGTCTTCTTTAGTATTTGCAGTTCTAAACCGTATTATTTAAATGGGAAAAAACACTCAAAGGAAAAAATTTAATCTCTCATTTCTCATCTGAAATTTATTATTTTCAAATTAAAGTATTTTTAATTAAATTTGAATATATTTATATTCCCTTCCTTAGTGTGGGCATAGCTTTTTTTAAACGAGAAAAATATAAAATTTACGTATGAATAGTGAAAATATTATTACCGCACATATATTGTTGAAAATGCGATTTAATTATATATTTTTTTCCAAACATATTTTTATACGTACAGTATAAGCAAATATTTTTGTACGGAAGTGCAATTAAATTAAGCGACTCCAGCGTTCGTGCGAATATTTGCTTAGTGTTCAATGAACTTTCGCATTCACAATAGTTAGGAGAAATGTAATGATAACAATAAAATTGGAATTTTTTTTATTATACACATAAATATATCTAAAATATACACTCTTCTAACGGCAAATAATATCCGTCTTAAACGTCTTATTCGCTCGATTCTGTTCGCGCATTTGTTTGTTGAAGACTTTGATGATTTAATACAGAACTTGGGTATAAGAATAAATAATAATTTGATCAATAATATTGCGGGTAAAGATATTTCATTACAATTGTTTAGCGTACACATTACTTACGACTAACAAGATAGCAATTCAATTGCGTTTTCGACGATATTATCGCATATTTCTTTGATATTTTAATTAATTAATGGCATGATAAATATAAGAGCGATGAGTTTACGAGCAAAGCTACAAAAAAATATTGAAAACATAATTTCGATTATGGTTTTTATCTTTCGGTTTCTTAGACGTAGACATGTAGACATAGATATAACTTAGATATAATGATTTCTTGACTTTACTAATAGTAAATTTGTGTCAGAAAAGCCAAATAAAACAAAATAAAAGCTATCTTTAATTTACGAACGAATGTGAACAGAGTTTGATCTCATTCATTAATGTTTTGTTGCACAGATCACTTCACTTAAACAAAGCTTACCATTGTTTAGGAGACAATAAAAATTGTTACAAAAATTTAATGTATATATCGCTTTATATGGGGTAAAAAAGGTTCAGAGATTAATGAATAAAGGGTCACACTTTATTTAGAAGTTTGCTTATTGTTTCAAATGCCGTAAACCTTATTGTTAATTCTTATCCTATGGTTAATGAATGTGATTCAAAGTGAATGCTATTATATCTTTGTTTTGTTTTTAACGAATCTCTCTCTCTCTCTCTCTCTCTCTCTCTCTCTCTCTCGCCATTTTCACACTTTCGTTCTTTTCATTCTTAAGTTATTTTAGAATTATATTTTATTTTTATTGCGTATATTTTTCACAAAAATATCAAGTTATTTATATAAATTTTATTTATAAAGATAAAAAACATTTATATTTTCGGGAAACTATCGATTTTTCGAACGTATTAACATGAAATGGTAATTTCTATGCCACATTCGATAGTACCGTTAACTTAAATTACAAAAACTTGTTTTGCAATTCAAACGCATATATTAGAACATTTAAATAGAGTATATAAATAAAAAACATGTTTTATGCATTCAAATTGAAATGTTTAAATTTTAAAACATAGCACTTTTCGCGTTTTTTATTACCGGTAGTTTTGATAAGAAAAATAGCATTCAGTTAACTTTGACCTAAAAATTGTGTATTCCTGGGGGAAAATAAATTAACTAGTGTTTGTCATCTATGCTAATATTAATAATAATATATCGCAATCGAAATATATTTTGCTTTTGAAAAAACATACCACAGTTATATCAAAATATATCAAGGATTAAAATTCGCCGCAAAATTGAACAAACATTTTTTTCCTTTTTTTAATAAAACCGTTTTTATAATGCTGTCTGTGTTTACAATTTAATAAAATTTTATCTTTTCTTTTCTGTGAGCAATAGAGAGAGAAAAACATAATTTTCAGAAAAAAGGAATGATTGATAAACGTGTGTCAGTTTATTATTAACGGTTTTGAACGCATTCTGTATACGAAAATTATTATAATACACAGAAAGATAGTATTGAGTAGTAGTGTTAAAGCAAATAAGAAGTGCTGCTCGACGCACACACACACTCACACTCACACACATACAGTATACGAAATTTATTTTAACTCATATATACTTTTTTTATTCGTTTTTCTATTTGCACTAAAACAATGTCTCGCGGGAGTTTGTTTGTGCCATTGAATATTTCCTTCTACAGTAACAGCAGCAGCACTTGTTAGACTGACTGTATGCACTTTAGCATTTGTTTTTGAGAAAACTTTTTCTTTTTCGTTCCTATCAAAAGTAGAATACCATACGTTAATGTACGCTATGATTGTGAATTGTTTTTTCTTTCTATTTTGTTTTGTAAACTAATGAACTAATATTTTCTCTTCTTCTATAATTCCATTCTTCTTGTTCTTTTAAAAACTTTATAACTTATTCATGTTAAGCTTGCCTTTAAAAAATGATTTATTTATTTACTTTTGCTGATTTGTTATTTCTGTGATTAGTTTTTTGATTATTCGATGATATCTGATTTTTGTTTTTTCAAATTTTTAATTTGTTTTTAAATTTTTAAACAAAAAACCTTAAGAACTCTTTATATCTTGTGTACATTGAGTTGAATTTCCAAAAACATTACAACACAATTTTGTTTTATAAATGATTATACCAGTAATCATCTGATGGCGTTTCTCACACGTTAATTGCTATGAATTTGTTAGCGTTGTTTATACGTTTATATTACTTTTATACTGAATTAATAATTTATAGAATGCTTATATAATTTAGTATTCGTTCCTCAACGTACTGTATATAAATAATTGTATAGTTTTATTTTTATTTACTATAAAATAAGAAAATTCTTTAATAACTTATATTGTATGGACTTGTAATGTCAAAAGTTAACGATTGCTAAAATAAGTATATCAAAGCAAAAATGGCATTTCCTTTATTTTTGTATTATATAAGAATAATTATTAAAAGTTTTTTTTCAGTTTTTTGTTGAATTTCACAAACTATTGATATATTTGACGAACAATTTTGATATATTAATTCATTGCTACTTTGCATAATTAGACTTATCCTAAAACAATAATAGATTAATTTTAAATAAATTAAAAATTGCTCAATGATTGAATCTAATTTTATCAATATTTTAATTTTAATGTTTTTAGTAATATTATTAAAAATTTCTGAGAAAAGCATGAAATAAAATATGATAATATAAGCAATAAACTTCAAAGTATTGCATACATTCAAAAAAAATAGAAAATATGTTTCTGTAGGGAACATTTAAATTTAACATTATTTTAAAAAATGGTAACGTTTTCTTTACAAATTCAATGAATCGTTAAATATATTGTTTGTATTTTAAGGCAGAATTCAAAGAATGTATAAATATATCGAATATATGTATAATTGTATAAAATTGAATTTTGGTGTTCATAGCAAACAATAATTATGAATTTTAGTAAAATTGATTGTAATAAGTGGACAATTTTATTCTTAATCAAGAATAATCCATTTATTAAAATAGAATTTAATTACATAAAAGATAACCAAACAATTTAATACTATCAGAAATATACATGGAATGAAGTGATTTGATGAAAAAATAGTATAAATTATGAGAAAAGCAGTAAAACCAGATGTAGAGAAAGAGATTGGATTAAGTGCTGAGATTCGAAAGCGAAAATGACCAAACGATAAGTGAGTTTTGTTGGATCCATACGTACAATATTCTAAATGCATATTAGTTGATGTTAACAATAGTAACATTTGAATTTTTGTATCAAACTTTATGAGTTTTACAAATCAAATAACCTTAATCTAATACCTATATTATTATTATTTATACTGTTTTGGAAGTAGTTATTTATATAAATAAATGTAATAAATGTAAGAAATTACTTTACAAAGTGTAGGAAATGTTATCGTTGAGAATGCAATCATTTTTAAGCTCGTTTTTTAGACTGCGTATTGCGTTAGATATTGAAAAAAGCTTTTTTTATGTGGAATAAAGAACAATATAAAATAGGAAAGAATAAAACCAAAATAGAAATTGGAGAACAAATTTAAAAATAAACATTTTTAAAAAAATTAAACCAATACACTAAAATGTTGTATTAATACCGGCGTTTGCGTTACGAATGGGAATTAAATATAGCGTCTTAATTACTTATAATATTGATTAAAATTCGTTTTTTAGCAAATTTTAATTAACTGAAAATTGCTAGAAAAGTTAATCTCATTTTATTTTCAACAGCAGCAACAATAATGATAATAATAATAATAAAGAAAGTAAAGGTCAGATGCATTATATCAGATACTAAATCCTTATATAATCCTCCCACACAATGCACACTTACGGAGTTGAGAGTCGAGATAATCTAATTGAAGATTATTGATCCAAAGTGAGGAAACGAAACGAATTTTTTGTTGTTGATGTGATGATATGAAACTTTTATACACAGTGTATTTTATTGATAACGGTTTTTTATCGGAAAATTTATGTTAACTGTTTTGATCATTTGATTACGATTTTATATAAGCTTATACTGCCATAATTTTAAAATAATTAAATTGGTATAACAATGTTTGGTCTGATCCATTAAATATATTAACCTTTTAGTAAATATAGAATTGTTTCAATAGTGTGGGATATTTTTAAGGTTTTCATATTTCCCCGATGTATAGAAAAATTTCCAACGAACTGCACAACTATTTTGTCAAAAAAAAACGGCTAATCTCACGAGTCAGGAGTCAGAGTAACCACTGATCAAATAACTTTGAGCTTAATTTCCTTTACTGTGTATAAACAATTCAAAGAAAAAACTCGAACTCGCTTTACCGCAGAGAAATAAATGTTCTGCGTTTGATAGAAAACTTATTTCTTTAATAAGAATGCAGAGATGACCAATAAATGTTTTTATATATATTTATTTTGCTAAATAAAAGTGACTTTTATGGATAAACATGGGTTGTTTGCCGTCTCAATATATGCATGGGTGTATTAAATAAGTTTGCTTTATAGCCGCACGATAATTAGAAATAAAAACATTTATAACTTTCATGAGTCAATAATTTTATTAAACAGTAAAAAATGACACATCATTTCCTAGAAATTATTGCAAAACATTTTCGCAAAAAAACTGAATATATTTGATTAATGCTATTGTGGACAGCAATTGATTTTTTTTGTCAAGTTATTAATTATAAGTTATAACCGAAAAAAATGTGAAAACCATTAACAAGTTCTGATAACATAAAAATATCTCACTTCTGATAAGCATATCTTTTTTTTTCACTTCGCAATAAAAATGATAATAATAGAATATTAATTATGGAATTCTATATATTGAATAAATTATTTCTAATAATAAATATATATAATACTTAAGAATTTTAAAAATATAATAGTATTTTTTAATTAAAACTAATATTGTTTAATTTTACGTAATCATATTCATACTTTAAAATATATGACCAAAACTAATGAACTGTGTGTTTAAGAATTTTAGAAGAGTGTTAAAAATATATGAACAATTTTTCAAAATGAACGATAGAAAATTTAATCCATTATTCTATTTGGTATAAACATGTAATATAAGTCTAATCAAATAATTAATAAAATTCCTAGAATTTCCAGACACATCGCATTTTTATGATCACGTTTTGTTTTACTGATTCTAAAAAGTAACTTATTTGTCATTTCATAGAACAAATGAATTTTTTAAATATTAAAACAAACGTAAATGTTTACCTAGAATTTAACACAACACACACAGCGAAACACAGTCAACACACCATATATAATTCTATTCTACGAATTGTGGCATAGGAAAGGCAATTAAATCAACTATAATGTTGTATTCATCAATTATAAATAGTAATATATGTTATTACTATTGGAATATAATGCAATTTAATTAAAGAGCTTATACTTGACTATTAAACGGGCCCTGGTTCTCGGGTTCCCGCGCCAAAAGTTCTAGTGCCGGGTCTGATTTGGGCCTTACAGAATAGAAAATTGGGTTATGGCAGGGCTTTGAATTTTCTCTGATTTTTATATAATTTTGCATTAAAAAAATTTAAAATCCAAGGTTTAACATACGTTTATAATTGCTAAATTAATATTAAAATTACTTTCAATAATAATGCAGAAATTTTGTAAAAATTGTTTCATTAATTGAAGACTACGTATATTCCATCGAATCGATACGATTGGTGTTACTAATTATAATGATATAGCGTTGGTTTGTGGCTATTTTTATGCCATAGCTCTCACAAAATAATAATCATATCATTTATCAAAATTCAAAATGTATGTATGTTGTTGTTGCGCATTCATTACGTTCTTTTTTGTATAATTTTTCTATCGATAAATTTTAACACTTTTTATATTCTAAATTAAGTTTTCATAGCAAATAAAGTTTGGTGGCTCATTCTTTCAGTACAAACTGAGACAAAGCGTTAAAATGAAACGAACAAACTTCATATCATATCTCTTATTCCGTATTAATACAGCGTTTTTATGTTTATTAGTTGTAAGCGAATGGAATGTATAAAATAGAAACAGTAGCGTAGAATAATAAATTTAATGAGCATAGGCTTTATTTACACTTTCGTTTATCATTTCACTATATCTATTACTATTATGCTTTTCCTTTTATTAAAATACTTATTTTTATTATAATTTTTACTGTTTATGAATAATCTGTATAAAAGAAATGTCTGGAAAAGGTGTAGTAAACTTTTTCGATGAGATTGCAATCAATGTTTTTAGACTATGCATTGCTTTAGATATTGAAAAGTTTCTTTATGTGGAATAAAGAATAAAATAAGATATAAAAGAAAAAACCAAAGTAGAAACTCAAAAAAGTTTAAAAATAAAACCTTTTTTTAAAAATTAAACCAGTTTTGCATTAATAAGAGTGTTTCGATATAAATTTTTTCCGATATAACAATAATATTGTATTTACTTTTTCTATTAAAACAGAGTGTCCACCAGCTGATGATGGCATGGAAAGGTTCGCATGTCCATCACCTGATCGAATGGGAAGATATCGGTGTATCGATGATCACGTGCTGTGCGACGGTTTCATCGATTGTCCCAATGGAGAGGACGAGGACAGGATGTCGTGCATGTTTTACAAAACGGTAAGTCATATTTTGCTTTTAAAGTGTTAGTTTTCAAAATAAAATCTTTGTGAAAAATATAATTTTTACTTAAAAGTACTTATTTTCTGAATAATTGCAGACCAAAGCGCATTTGGATGTGTTGGCAGACGCTTTACTGCGGTGGGCGAGAGGACGATATTAAAGCTTAAAAACCAAATAAATAATCATTTCATAATAATTGATAATCGAATAATTTTAAAAAATTACTGAAAAAAAATTCATTGTCAAAAAAATTAAGAAAAAAAATCCACAAATATTTCTGTTCTCCTCTAAATTTTATTCCCATTATAAAAAATACAAAAATCCCTCTTACGTGTAAATTTGTTCTCAACTAAACCAAAAAATCACACTAAATCATTATATAATCCTAGTTTTCACGCAACACAATAAATATATATATTCATCAAAGTTTTTCGGTGGGAACAATACTAACCGTAAAATAAGAAATATAACCACAAACCCTTTAATTTTATGCTTGTTATACATTTAAATGTCATAAAAATAATTTACTACTTAAAATGAGAGTGAAAAGAACGAAAATTCAAACAGCAAATAAGCATAATAAAAGTTAATATAATTTTCAAAGATTTTTTCGCGAAAAGTTTTATGACACATGAAAAAACAAAAGAGAGTGAGTGAGTGAGTGAGTGAGTGAGAGAGAGAGAGAGAGAGAGAGAGAGAGGAGAGAGAGTAACATTAAATGTGACATAAAGCGTGGTATAATACATGACCGCGAAAACAATTGATATTTGCAACACACATATAAATGAGATTTATATAAAATACAAAATACTAATAATAATAATAATATAAAGTAGGGCTTATTATATAAAGTATATAACCTATCAAATAAAATACGATATATGACATAAGAATGGCAATAAGTTGGACGACACAGTTTTGACATTTACAACTAAAATAATAAAGTAATTTACACGTGAAGTAATAATATATTTTACGTTTATGAGTTATGGAGAGATTATTTCGTAAAAAACTAAAGTACATTAGCGGTGTTTGTAGTTTAAGTTTTTTTCTTTTATTTTTCGTTTTTTTTGTCAAAAGTAATCGCGTTGTTTTTTCCGTTGTATAAAGTTAAAAAAAACAAACGAGTTTGGAAAAAAATTTTGCCCATAAATACAAAAAAATTAAATTTAACAACAAAATTTTATAAAATATTTTAATTAGAATTAATTTGACTTTTATATTTAAATTTAACTTATTCCTCTTAAAAGATGTCCGGAAAGTCCGGCAACACATGTTTATTTTTTTACAAAAAAAATTCTCGCAATATTTCTAATGCTATTACATTCTACAGTAAACAAAATTAAATATTGTGTTGGATTTTTCTTTATTAGATGATTTTAATAGTTAATTCTGTAAAAAAAACAATTGAGACTTAAATATTAAAGATAAAATTAACCTATTATTAGAATGAGAAAATTCTTTGATTTGAAAATAAAACAAAATTATTAAACAATAAACTTATTCCATTCGATCATATGTGAGAAGTCAAAAAATAAATTTAAACTGATAAAAATGTAATACTTTAGAAAAATTATTGCCATTCATTGATAAATATCATTATTTTTTGTTTTGTTTTTTCCTCTCATAATAAAAAGCATTTCATTTTTTTCAAATTAAATGGAAAATTTTGTGAACAAAAAATTGCATCAATCTTTTAGTTGAGAATTTAAAATCTATTGTAAAAAATTTTTGTTAACTGTTTTTTTTAAATCTATCGTTTTAAAAACTGAGTGTAAAACATGATAATTTAAAAACTAAATACTAATGAACTATATGTTACGGTAAAGTTAAGAAAACTTGTTAAGTAAACTAAACCTAAGATGTAGATAACATTACATGTATAGTTTAATATTATAAAAAATTTGTTAAATATTATTCTTTATTTATTATTACAAATTAAGTTCAAAATAAACATAAATGTTGCCCAGCTTTCTGGTTGTCTTATCATAACAAAGAAAACACAAAACTAGTTTAAATATACTCTTAATTTAAAGTGATTGAAAAAATATAATCTAAAAATAAAACATAAAATCATGGTCTAAATCCCGGAAAATTATTCTTTTCAATTAATGTCTAACGCTTAACAGTATGAGCACTACATTTAAAAGTTTTAAATGAATTTTGTTGTTATTTAAATTTTGTCTGTAAAGTCTCCCACACATGCGATGTTTTTTATGTTGAAGTGCTATGCAAAAAATGCCAAATCCATACGTTGCGGATCGTTATTGACCGCGCATCGCATCGTAAACTAAATTAAGTTTAGAAAAATAGAAAACAAGTAATTATTATCGCTGTTCTGCTTTAAATTTAAACAACAAAAATGTTTACTACATTTTTATCATATTTTATTTACTCTTTTTTCTCCTATTTTTAAAAAGTATAAAATTTAAAATACAGTAAAATTCTTGCTCTAATGATCTAATGAACCACAAGCACAACGCATTGATCAACTGATTTGTACTGTCAATAAAAAGCGTTTAATATTTGTATAGCACAGCAAAATCAGTCTGGAAATACACTGACGAGTGAGTAATACAAACTATTTCGTAACTTTCTCTGTGGTGACGATTAATTGAAATTTATTGAATGTAACATACGGTATATAAGCAGCGCTATATAATTCGATACTGTGTTAATTCAAGATCACTGCTACCATTCAAAGAAATAAATAACTCAGTCAAAAGATGCTATTAAATAACAAATTTTTAAAAACCTCCTAATTTGAAGAATAATAAGTGATAATGTGTTACTGTAAAGAGCGTTGATATTAAAGGTGCTATAGGTTTGGTTTGATTTGGTTCATACATTTTCTTGAGAAAACCATAAAACCATTTCAAACATAGAGTATTTGATTGTGAGCGTCTGGATGACGCATTTCATAGACTATGTATTAAGTAACGATTGCGTAACTGAAAAAGTTTAACACCTAGTCTATGAAGGGCGCCATCCAGACGCTCACAATCAAATACATTATGATTTCAAACCAATAACGAGTTTTTTAATAGTTTTAATAGTTATTACATTTAAAATAACCAAAAATTTATGCTTAAAATATGCTTTAAAATGTTTTATTTATGTAACAATAAAAGTGTTATCTTACAAACTTTGAAAAATTTTATTTACAAAATTACATCATTATGTAATATTAGCATAAATTCAATATTTATGGTTTATTGATTTATTAATTGTATGGTTTGGTTTGGTTTATATTTTAAATTATTGGATTGGAATGGTTTTAGAAAAGTCAAACCTATAGCACATTTAGTTATTATATAAAATTCAAAATTAGTAACTATGACTTAGAGTTTGTATGATGGCTCTAGGCTTCAACTGTAATAACAAAGTGTATTTTGCGAGAATTGTGATACACCTCGTATCATCAGTAAAAAATTTAATAAAATAAAGCAAAATAAGAATTATAAAAATATTTTGATAATCGCGTCGGAATTTTAACCATTTACTAGTTTAACACAGTTCTCTTATCTATGAAGAAAAGCTTCCGGTGGTGCGGTTGCGGTTTGTATTTTACATGTTTTTTTTTGTATTTGATGGTTTGAAAAATATAAAAAATACCGAGGTTAAACCGACATTCAATTTTTTTAGATATTTGACTACTAAATTTTCTTAAAAATTACAAAAAATTGTCAGAACAAAAAAATGCATAATTTTTTTAATAAATATATGCAATTAATTATTTAAATAAAATTTTTCAAAGTTTGTAAGAACACTTTTATTATTACATAAATAAAACATTTTAAAGCATATTTAATAATTAGCATAAAAAGCATGTTTTAGATTGCATTTCAGGACAGATATTAGAAGTGCTATAGATTTGTTTTTAATGGTTTATAATGGTTTGTTCATGGTTTGGTTTGATTTGGTTTCTATTTTTTAAAAGCGGTTGGGTTTGATTTGGTTTAACATTTTATGGAAAAAACATAAAACATTTCAAACCAATAACGAGTTTTTTAAATATTTATAATAATTTTTGCATCTAAAGTAATATAATATTTTATATTTTTTCGTAAAAATTCAAATATTTTAAAAATTTGCTTTAAAATATTTAATTTATGTAATAATAAAAGTGTTATCGTACAAACTTTGAAATGTTTTATTCAAAAAATTACATTATTATGTAATATTAGCATAAATTCAATATTAATGGTTTGGTTTGGTTTGAAATGGTTTGTACAGTAGAGTTAGTGGTTTGGTTTTAGAAAAGTTAAACCTATAGCACCCGACCCGAACCCCACGTTACGGGTAACCGCTTACTAGTCTAAACTGTATATTAATAGTAAATATGGTTTAGAACGCATACGACCCAGTTTTGGTTTGAGAAGTGTAAACTAATTAACGAACTTACTATGTAATTTGGAAACTGAAATTCTGGTGGAAACTGGTATACGTTAATAACAATTACTCATACGTAAAGTTACTGTTACTGTAGTAGTAAATCTGATTATTAATGAATGCGCGCATAATATTGTAAGAGCACACGTGACTGTTGCGAGAGAGTGCTATGCGCTATGCGTTATATGTTATACTGTATGTTATATGGCGATCATGTGATCAAACAAAACAAATAAAACGAATAGACGTGAAGTTTGAAACATCAACAAAACTAATTTATTAACGCAATTAGCGATTGACGACACAATGTCGTCAAGCAGTGAGCCTAACGATGATATTGATTCAGATATTAGCGATAATAATAACAACTCGATACTAGCGATGGCAGAGAACGGAGATTTGGAAACAGTCACGCATTTACTCGATTGTGACGCAAACGCTGTTAACGCTCGCGATAGTGATCTCTACACACCATTACACCGCGCGTCGTATAACAATCACGTACCCGTTGTCAAGCTTCTCATCGAAAGGGGTGCTGATGTGACCGCCAAGTCTTGCGAGGGATGGCAACCGATACACAGCGCTGCCAAATGGGCTAATGTCGAAGTGGTCGCTATTTTACTCAGTTCTGGTGCCGATATTAATGCCAAAACCAATGGCGGCAATACTCCTCTACATTTGGCCGCCACTTACGCAAAGACATCGCTAATGCTTGAATTCCTGTTGTTTCATCACGACATCGACATTACGATTGTTAATAATGCTGGCGATACTGCCTATGATATCGCTAAGAGGTCTGGTCCTCATTATGTTTTATGGGATTATTTGTAACGCCAATATATTTATACAAACGTTATACTATTTTTTAAGCTTTTTTTTATTAATTTGGTTTAAAACTGTTTTTGGTTTACTATTAATAATTATATACAATTAAACAAAAAATATTTAAATAGAAATTATACTGTATTTCAAATTACCATATGTTTTATTTGTTAAGATTATTATCATATACTGTACGGTAGTTTTCAAAAAAAGATAATAAGCAAAGCTTGAATGCGAAATGTATAGCCGTATTATTATAATCGAGAATACTTTTAATTCCGGGCTTAAGGAAAAGTTGCAATAGTTTTCCAATTTTTGTGATTTTAGCCGTCAAAGTTAGTGCGAAACAAATTGGGTAATTAATAATTAATTATAAGTAAACGAATCGACTTTCTCAATAAAATCTTATAAATTTACAATTTTAAATAATCATTTTTGTCATTTCTAAGTTACCATACCTTACATAATGATCAAATTTTTATTGTAAAATTTATTATTTTATTCACCATTATTTCAACGTTTTTTACTGAAAAAATAGGTACTGTTTTTACTTATTTTTATTCAAAATTACGACTTATTATGGCAACAGATTTCTATATCCTTACAAAAGTTAGTACATACCGTATAAGGTTAATATTAATTATTGTAGGCATGAAAAATCTCTTTCTAGGATTTTTGCGGTACTAAAAAATTGATGACCATTTTGGCGGCACATCTCACGATCGGATGGCGATCTGATGACCGTATTTTTACTGATAGTCTGAGTCTATTATGGCTGGGTTTTTGCTTTAACTTTAATTTGAAAATTAAATCACAAGTTTTGTATATTATTGATTAAGAATAACTTAAACGCACAAAAAATCAATTATAAATGATTTTATTAATTCAATCATATTATTTGTAAACTCATAAAACGATGGTTCAAATTAATTTATATAACTAACGCTTTCGTCTCAACTGCAACGTATTTCTTCGCTTCCAATTGGCTCTTCTGGAACCGCCAACCACTTTAGCGTAACCCATACCGCGTCCTCCGAGTCCACGATGTTTCTTACCAGCGCTGGTCAATCCTCGCAGTTCACGATGTTTGTGAACGTTTTCGCAAATCCAATTAATTTTCGGGTCGCGACGAATCGCTTTGTGAAACGGATCGATACATATAACCTAAAAATAGATACATAAGAATAATCAATCAAAAAGTAAATGAATGAATGAATGAATGAATACTTCAAAATATTTGAAAGTGGAGTCGTGTGCGATCCAATACGATCCGAGCACTCGTAAAGCCTTCCCCACTCGACGGCCCACTCTTTCTTCGGCGATTGCCTGATGATTACGTGTGGGCTTTAATTGATTCACTCCGTGATTCTTAGGCTTACCATAAGTTGCACCTAATTTACAACCAATCGATTAGAATGCGCTCAAACAAACCAAGTAATCACTGGATTGCATACCTTTCGGCACCTGTTTCTTACGTCCTCCACGTCTTATCCTCACTCTGTACACCACGTATCCCTGTTTCGCGCGAAAGCCGAGACGTCTGGCCTTCTCTGGACGCGTCGGTCGCGGACACCGATGAATCACATTCAGTTGTCTGTATTGCCAGCAACGAAGACGTAATAGAAATAGCATCACATCCGACTGTTTGTGTCGCCATATCTCCTGCATATACTTATATGCGCCCATTGTTTGTCCAAATGATGTTAATATTACTCAACAGTTAATTAATTTAATCAAATACTGGACACACGTTTTACTATTAACCATTTGTTAATAGGAAAAGGAAGTGAAATGTATTGTATTGTGATTTGTATAGAATTTGTATGAACTCAATGCCATCTGTTGACAACTTTTAAAACATTTTTATAGGATTTATTTTTGGCTCAATTTTTTGAAGATATTTATTTAACGACTACCGTATAAATAACTAACCAATAATTGTTAGAATATGTTCGGTTAATTTACAGTTAGTTCTAACAAATCTAAATTAAATATAAATAACTGTATGAAGCAAATCACAAATATATATGAGTGTTCGTTCATGTTTTATTAACCACAATGTAATACAATATAAGATCCCTATTATTATTAAGTTACCCTTACTTTTGTTATAATAAGTGCAATAAAATGATCATCGACTTGGAGTTAAATAACTTATATAATTATTATTTATTAAACTTAAAATTAAACGTTTATTTACTGTAACGATAGCAATAGAATTAAATAAAAATAGCAATGATTATCGACAGCGTTTACCGTAATTTAAATGAAAAATTTTAAAATGCGGATATTTTTACTGTATATTTTCCTATTAACGGCTTTAAAACAAAAATATGTAACCATAGAAAGTTTAAACAGTGTCATGAAAAATATTAAGAATTAAGGAATACCTTAATTAATTCACAATAAAAAATAATAACATTATGTTTTAACGAGAAGTGAGCGCTGTGTAGACTATGAATAGTATAATTTGTTTTAATCAATTTGTAGATTCGCATGAAAATTCATAATAATATTTTAAATGATATAAAACAGATAAAACAGTGTTACTGGTAATATAATTCTAAATTCATGCCGTCATGTATCTCGTAATCTTCTAATGTAATGTGATCTTTGTATATAATGTACCACTTCTTCAGCACAATCTTCTGCCAATGAGTGCCAGTTTGAGCGGCGATTAACTTCTTAAGATCACCGATCGTGTCGTCTATTAATAGTAAAATATAATTACGATACACAGTTAAAAATGATAGAACTTTAAAATACTTGAGAATAATAATATATTAAATTCAACATAATAAAAATCAAGTATTCGATTATACTTAGCTCTCCTTTGTTATGCTTAATTTTCACGGCATAAAATAAGTACTTTAAAATTCTAAAATAATTATACAATGTGTATATTTTATATTTTAGTTTCCGTTTTTCGTACGATCAACACGTCTATAATTAAATTATACAAATAATTTTAAACTTATATGAAACGAAAACAACTTTATTTTAAATAAATGCCATATAAACATTATTTTAAAAAGTTTCCGTGAAACGAAATATTTATAACAGCGAACTCAAAAGCAAATCTGAAATAAGTTTTCCACAAATTAAGTGTTATTATCGACATATAAGTTACAAAACAAATATTTATTTTTTCAATAACTGCAGCTCTATTTTAAAATGTTTGTACCACCACATCCGCCTGAAAAACCAATTCCGCCGCAATCGCTGCACCTGCGCAATGTAAACAATGTAACAAAACATGAATAAATGCGAGTTTTGCCATTAACAAGATTTTTCTCGCAAATTGAGAAAAAAAATGTAAACGATTGTAAATGTCTTACGGTCTAGTTCCCCGACCAAAGCAGAAAACGCATGGACCCCTTATGGGATAACTGATAGGAGGAATTGTTACTTTGACTTTTACTTTGCCGGTTCCCTCGCATTGATAACACGTAACCTCACCCTTGCCATTGCAATTGTTGCACACTTTTGGCACGACATTTGGCATTTTCGAATTTTTCGATTTGTATTTAGCGTTTGACAGTTGACAGTTGATAAATTGGATTGCAATAAATAATACCGATTAAATAATTACGGTATAAAATGTTGAACTCTTGGGGAAATTTTTGAATTTTAGTGAATACAATTAAATCATTTAATTAGAATTATATCTCAAACCGTCCATATTATTTGCACTCAGAAATATGACTCGCTTGTATGTTTGCTAATTTGAAACCATAAATTATGTCCAATAATTAACACTTTGTCTGCTTATTGTTACGTAAAAAATTGTGTTTAAGAAAGAATACGGACCTCTGTTTAATAGTAATTTTTTGTTAATAGAGCACATTTTTTAGAATAATGCC